>SJXQ01007936.1:362667-385650 GCA_006408695.1 Aepyceros melampus | reverse complement strand
GGTGGGTGGTAGCTGGGTGGACAGATAGATGGATTGAGACAGGGTTGGGTGGATGAGTGGGTGGATGGATGGATGAAGGATAGGTAGATGAAGGAAGGATGGATGGATAAGATGGGTGGTATGGTAGTTGGGTAGATGGATGGATGGAGGGAGGCAGGGAGGTTGGGTGGATGTGTGGGTGGGTGGATGAATGGATGGATAGATGTACCCATACCTACTTAGATAGGCAAATAGGTAGACAAGCAGGTAGAGAGGATGCTTGACTTTTTTCCTACCCCATAGCCACAACCCCACAACAAGCCAATGTCAGCCCTCCCTCTGACTATTTTAACATACCTCGTACCTGCTATCCTTGCTTCTACTTTGCCTCCATCCAAGACAACTTCAGTACAGTAGCCAGAGTAATATTTTTAAAAACACAAGTATGATCATATTCCTTACTTTCCAGATCTTTTAATGGCTGATCCTGGCACTTAGAATAAAACCTGAATCTGTACTTTGATGGATCTCTCTCCCTGTCCACTCATCCAATACCATCAAATGCCCCCATTATAGCACTCCCTTCCCACATCTTCTTTTAATTCTTCAAAAGTCCTGTCTTGCCCTAGCTACCCAGAGACTTTTCCCTAGAATGTTTCAACTTGAATATCAATTCCTTGATCTCAAATTAAGTTACCATACTCTGCGTCTGTGTGTGTGTGCTTAGTTGCTCAGACCTGCCCAACTCTTTGTGACCCCATGGACTGAAACCCACCAGGCTCCTCTGTCCATGGAATTTTCCAGGGAGGAATATTAGAGCGGGTTGCCATTTCCTACTCCAAGGGATCATCCCTGATGAGGGATCAAAGCTTTGTCTCCTGAATCTCCTGCACTGGCAGGAGGATTCTTTACCACTGAGTCAGCTGGGAAGCCCACCGCACTCTGTCCAGGTTCTTATAGCATGCTGCGCATTTATCTCATAGAATATATGTTGATTTGTATGACTGTTTGTCTGATATTTGATTCTTCTGGAGAACTATAATCCCCACAGATTTGGGAACTTGCCTGATTGTTTATCACTCTGTCCCCAGCAGCTAGAACCATGCCTGGCATAGAAGAGGATTCAATGTATTTGTCCAGTGCATGAAAGCAGGGCTCTAGGTGCCTGCCAGATACAGTGAGAGGGCAATTCCTGTTGGGAAGAGACGAGGACGAGGATCACAGGGACGGTGGGGAACCAGTTCTGACACCTCACCTTTGACCACATCCCTGATCAAAGCTCTCACAGGGAGGATGGAGGGCTTGACACGTACTGTACCATCCACAGCTTTGAGCTCAGGGCCGTGAGGACTGCTGAAGAAGGATGCAAAGATGTACAAGCCTTCTCAGGAGCTCTGTGCAGGGGTGGCACTGCCTGGCTGTTCAAAGTCACATTTGCAGAGTCAGCCTTAAGAAAGGAGCTTGTAACTGGACCTGAGACAGTGGCCACCATGTGGAAGCAGGACCCTGTGCTCTGAATAACAAGGCCTTTTTACTTTAGACTGACATAGACATAATCTTTCTTTACTTTTCCAGTCTCATAATTCTGTATTAAAATAACTGTGAACACACCTATGAATATTCATAGTGTTGAACTATATATGTGTACATGTATGCTGAGTCATGTTTGACTCTTTTGCGAGCCCATGGATGGTAGCCTGCCAGGTTCCTCTGTCCATGGGATTATCCAGGCAAGAATACTGGTTTGGGTTGCCATTTCCTTCTCCAGGGGATCTTCCCATCCCAGGGACTGAACCCATGTCTACCCCTGTCTACCCATTCTCCAACACTTCAGGCTGACTCTTTATCCACATGTATATTATACACATGTGGTGGTGGTTTAGTCAATAAGTCATGTCTGACTCTTGCAACCCCATGGACTGTCGCCTGGCAGGGTCCTCTGTCCATGGGATTTCCCAGGCAAGAATATGATTGTATAAAAGCCAGTTCACTGGAAAAAGACCCTGATGCTGGGAAAGACTGAGGGCAGGAGGTGACAGAGGATGAGATGATTGGATGGCATCACTGACTCAATGGACATGAGTTTGAGCAAGCTCCAGGAGATAGTGAAGGACAAGGAAGCCTGGCCTGCTACAGCCCATAGGGTGGAAAAGAGTCGACGCAACTGAGAGACTGAACAAAAACAACAAGTACTACATATAAATCTCAAAGGGACAATTCAGTTCCTTGCCAGTCAGTCCTTCACCTTTTTTTTTTTTTCCAAATTGTTGTTCTCAGCACTGAACTTCAGTTGCAACCCAGTGAAAACGTTGATGGGAGAATCAAACCACTTTGAGTGTATAGTAAATCCCCTCCATACGAATGAGTTCCATTTCAAGAGCATGTTCATGAGTCAAATTTGCTTGTAAGTCCACAAAGTTAGCCTAGTTACTCAACTAACACAATCAGCTATATAGTACTGTACTGTAATAGGTTTCTAATACTTTCCACACAAAGAGCACATCAACAAGTGTAAGAAATAAAGAAAACATTTTCAATCTTACAGGATGGTATGTGAAAAGTACAGTAGCATAGTACAGCAGCTGGCATCCAGGGGCTGGCATCGAGTGAACAGGCAAGAAAAGGTACTGACTGGGGCAGGGAGAGAAGGTGGGAGATGGGAGAGCTGATGGGTCGCCAGCAATAGGAGATGGAGGACAAGCTGTTCTTTGGCTCACACCTGGCGTTGATGGCACAGGTTTTGGTTCCTTGCCAGAACCAGATGCATGTTCATATCTTTGGAAGTTCTCAACTTGAGGGTTTGTATGCAGGGGACTTACTGTACAAGCATGTTGAGCAACAGAAGGGGCTGGGACTCTAGGTGGACCTACTTGCCTCAACTATCAAGAGTCTCTGTTCAATGCAACGTCCCCGGTAACCACAGACCATGCTTCAGTTTCCGTGTTCACGGTGTAGCATATATCACGTTTCTCATTCTTTCTTTGCATGGAGAGGAAGAGGAAGAGAAAGGAAAGCTCCACAAAATTTTATCTTTAATCATACCAGTCATCAATGTCACCTACACTATAGAGAATAAAAACCATCTAGACTCTCCAGGAGATGGTGAAAGACAGGCAAGCTTGGAGTGTTGCAGTCCATGAGGTCCCAAAGAGTCAGATACAACTTAGCGACTGAACAACAGGAATAAGATATTGCTGAGATATTCAGGCGCCACAAGCCTCCAACCTCTGTTGCAGCCAAAACTCCTTGCCACGATTTCTTGACTAAAATGCTCAGCCCTGTTGGCACTTTGGACCCAGGCTCCTACACATAGAAAGAACTTAGTATACAGTGGTCAAGAGTGTGGACTCTAGAGTTGAGATGGCCAGAGTCCAGCCCAGCCCCCCCACTTTCCAGCTATCTGAGTATGAGCAGCCCATGTAACCCATTCAAGGGTCGGTTTCCCCATCTGCAAAACTGTAGGCATTAGCAGGACCCAACTCACAGGTCCTCCTGTGGATGAAAGAAGGTACAGCGCTTCATGTACAAAGCTTAGCCCAAGGCCGGGTGTGGGAGCAGATATTCTGCACCCACTGTCCCTTCGGAATGGCTGAGGACAACATCGGCTCTGCTCGGCACGGACCTAGACAGGAACGCATCACTTCAGGAAACGTCTATAAAAACCTCACTCTCAGAAACTTTTTTTTTTTTAATTTTGGCTGGACAGTGCAGTAAGCAGGATCTTAGTTCCTTGACCAGGGATTGAACCTGTGCCCCCTGCATTGGGAACTTGGAGTCTTAACCACTGGGCTACCAGGAAGTCCCTCAAAAACCTTTTAAATGTAAGTGTTTTTAAGTGAAAGGTTAGTTTCACTCCTGGGAGTCAGCGAACAGGCAGAGTGAACGATTGGATGATTACAGGGCAAACGACTTCACACTGACCTCTAGTCCGGGCCACGTGAGGGCCCTCCCCTCAAATGTGGTCGCATCCCCACCCACTTGCTGGTTCGGTCCTCCGCCTCAGTTCTCCTTCCACCTTCTTGCCCATCGGAACCACAACAAGGTCTCCCCCAACTGAAACAGAGCAATGTTTTCATTTTTGTTTCAATTTACTTTTTTTTCTTCCTATTTCTTTCTTTATTTAGATTTTTGGTCTTGCCACGCAGCATGCGGGATCATAGTTCCCTACCCAGGGATCAAACCCATTACCCCCTGCTTTGGTAGCACAGAGTCTTAACCACTGGGCCACCAGGGAAGTCCCAATAGAATGGTGCTTTTGCTGCTTTCTTCTGCTGAACTGACTGCCGCCAAGGTTCTGCTCTCAGCATCCTCTTCTCCATCCCAGTGGCTTTCCCCAAGCAGATGCCCTCTCCTCCCAAAAAGGAATCTGCATTTAATCTTCACAAGAAACCTTTGGCCTGTGACTGCTTTCCTCATTATCGAAGAGGACATTAGGGCTGAGAAAAGTTACATAACTTTCCAAAACTTGCAGGACTGATAAATAGAGAGCCAAGATTTGAATCCCCTTTTATTTGTCTTAAAGTCTGTGTTTTTCCCTGCAGGACTGCTGCTTTCTTTACCTGAATCTAAATGAACCTAGATGACTAGATGTAACCCACTTGTCTACGGAGCACGCACAGCCAAAAGGCTCACTGCTTCTTTAGCTAGAAGTGTGCAATTTTTATGAATTTCTACCAACAGAATTTTTCAGAGTATACCGTAGTGGATGGCTCATAAACTTAGACTGAGAACACAATGCATACAACTGAGTTCTCATAAATGATTTTATAGATATAACAAGGATGCCTGGGACTGGTGCTGGAGAAGACCCTTGAGAGTCCCATGGATAGCAAGGAGATCAAACCAGTCCATCCTAAAGGAAAGCAACCCTGAATATTCATGGGAAGGACTGATGCTGAAGCTGAAACTCTAATACTCTGGCCACCTGATGTGAAGAGCCCACTCGTTGGGAAAGACTCTGATGCTGGGAAAGATTGAGGGCAGGAGAAGGGGGTGACAGAGGATGAGACGGTTGGATGGCATCACCAATTCAATGGACATGCATTTGAGCAAACTCTGGGAGATAGTGAAGGACAGGGGAGCCTGGCGTGCTTCAGTCCATGGGGCTGCAAAGAGTCAGACACGACTGAGTGACTGAACAACAGACGTGGGACTGGAGAACATGAGACCCTCAATATACTGAATCTGTAAACCCTTCTCAAGAAACAGCATGACATTCAACTCAGATCAAAGGGAAAGCTTCTTTCCCTTTGACAGTAGACACATTCCCTGAGACACTAGTCTCAGAGCTGGAGTCTTGTGCCAGAATCCAGGGGTCCTGAAGCTCCATCTTCCTTAGGGCTTTGCTGTTTTGGAGACCAGTGGGCTATTCCCTAATCTGGCTTCTCCTTCTCTGTGAGCACCTTTAGGTAAAGATTTGATCTGACTCACATTTAACACTCCATTGCCTAGCTCCTCTTAAATATAATCTGAATTCTCTTTATTTTTAGGAGACAGTACTTTTTAAAAAAAATATTCATTTATTTGGCTGCATTGAGTCTTAGCTGTGACACACAGAATCTTTGATCTTCATTGTCACATGCAGGATCTTTAGTTGTGACATACGAACTCTTAGCTCTGATTAGTTCCCTGATCAGGGATTGAACTCCTGCACTGGGAGTTTGAAGTCTTAGCCACTAGTCCACCAGGGAACTCCCTGAATCTTTTTTATGGGCTAATAAAACATAGGCAGTTAAGAGTAGAAAACTGTATTGGTTTACTTCTTCTTTTCCAATCTGGATTCCTTTCATTTCTTTTTCTGCTCTGATTGCTATGGCCAAAACTTCCAGAACTATGTTGAATAGTAGCGGTGAAAGTGGGCCACCTTGTCTCGTTCCTGACTTTAGGGGAAATGCTTTCAATTTTTCACCACTGAGGAGAATGTTTGCTGTGGGTTTGTCATATATAGCTTTTATTATGTTGAGGTATAAACCTGTACGCAAGACAGCAAAAGAGACACAGATGTATAGAACAGCCTTTTGGACTCTGTGGGAGAGGGAGAGGGTGGGATGGGTTGGCAGAGTGGCAGTGTAACATGTATGATATCATAAGTGAAACAAATTGCCAGGCCAGGTTTGATGCAGGATGCAGGATGCTTGGGACTGATGCATGGGGATAATCCAGAGAGAAGGTGTGGGGGGGGAGGGGGGAGGTGGGGGTCGGGATTGGGAGTTCATATACACTCGTGGCTGATTCATGTCAATGTATAGCAAAACGAATACAGTATTGTAAAGCAGAACAAACTAAAAAATAAAAAAAAAAAAAAGAGTAGAAAACTTAAAATACAGTGAGCTGGTTGTAAATTAACCGTCCATTTGTATATAAATAAAAATGAGACCTTATGCACCCAAAGTGAAAAAGATGCTCTTATTCTTTGACTGTGTAAATTCCCCTCGGGGGTACATCCCCTGGAAGTTATCCCAGGAAGAAAACTCTATAGATCTTGAGTCATTAACTCTGACAATAATAGTGTTCGTGAAAAGAATGGGAACCTCCTAGATATTTGATAATAAGGAAGCAAGGCATCATTCTGTGGATATATCATGTCACCCTGAAAACAATGATCATGGGCAGTGAGTGAGCAACAGGAAAACAAACACTGAAGTAAAACTTGAGGGAAGAGATCAGAACACCGGCTCACAGGCCCACGGTGGACCACGAATCTGGACAAGGAATGACACTGAATCGTGGGAGAGCAATTGGACTGGTTTGTGGCAGCCACATCTATTAGGAAGACCGGGGTGTAGGTCAATCCTGTTTCCTCATCATCCTCAGAGAGATATTTGAGCAGTGAGTTGCAAATGGGCACAAAGAAGGTCAGGGAGAGCCTGGAATCTGTTTGGAAACAGAAGGTGGGCCCTTGGAGCAGAGCCCCTGGGTGAGAGAGCCTGGCTTTGCATGCAAGACATGGCAAGTCCCCTTCCCGGAGTCAGAGCCGCGCCGGCTTTGGTGAGCGATCACGCTCTCGGCCATCTGCTCCCGGGCCGTGAAGGCAGTGGTGTGTCCTCCTGCCTGGACGCCGGGGAGGACACTGATCACTAGTCAATCTGCTTGAAATTGCCTCCGATGATTAGTGTGTAATGACTCAGGTAGGTCACGGCCAGGGACGTTTCTGTTATTAATGCATTAGCAGCTAGAAATGGGCATTGATTCTGCAGAGGGAAGCTTAGAGACTTGGTGGGGGAGAACCCAGCCTTGTTCTGTGAAAATGGTCACTTCTGGGGAGCTGGGGGACAGTGCCCTGCAAGAGCACTACAGGTAAAGGGTGAGAGAGGGCCAGAACAAAGACTAGCCAGCTCAAAAAGAAAAAAAAGAAAAACTGGCTTGGACAGATGGAAGAGAAGAATTTACCTGCAATGGGGATAACTGTTGACCTTGCCCACATCTGAGATGAATCTAATCATATCCCTATCTTCTGAGCCCAACATATATGTCTCTCTGTGACTAGAATGGTTTAGGATAGTTAGTAGAACTTGGAAGTTAAGTTACTGACTTAACTTTTATCATAAATTCAGGACCCCATGTCCTTCTGTTTGCTGCAATATACCCAGTACCCAACAAGAATCCAACACAATAATTTTCTATAATCATCTGTTCATAAATGAATGAAGGAAGACATTACAGAGCAGAGTGAGTGTTCACTTTATGTCACTCTAAGACCTGAGCTGCAGTGTATGACAATATACTTTTCCAAGATGACTCATCCTCCTTAAAAATGGGGACTGAGATCCAGTGAGTTAACCAGCTTGCCAACATGTCTGTACTCACGCACACACGTGTGTCAGTCAGTGAGAGGAGATGACTTCTCAGTTATGCCATTCTTCTGAAGGACAAAAATGGTAATCACTGTTATCATTTATTGAGTGTTGACTGTATGCCAGGCACAGAGTTGGGGTTTCCATATTCCCATTACACAAAGAAGAAATCCTTGTTTAACTTCCTTTAAGCTAATATCGATCAGACATTCTTAAACGTAATTTTTCAATGAGTCAAGAATCTTCGTTCCTTGGAATTAATTACTTGGGTTCCAAAGAAACTAGCCACATATTTAAAAAACTGTTCTGGCTACCAGCACTCGGAGAAAGTTTATCCTTCTGTGGAGCCTGCCAAAAGCTGAAAAAATCTGTAGCTTCCTCCATTCCGAGAAACCAAATTCCTTGTTGCTGTAACTCACTAACCAGCCATTTTACTGAAATTTTTGGTTGTCCTTTGCGATTTCCAGCCATTGCCACAGGTTCACCAATGTCTTTATATATATATATACACAAACCTCACATTACAATGTTAAATAGAAACAGCAAGTAGATCTAATCTTTAGCTTAAGTGAAGGGATTTATCAGAAATCCCGAGTCATTGTTTTCCTTCGTCATTCAGCTGGGAACTGATGAATAATCAGGATGAATACCAAGATTTTGCCTCTTACATGTTCAAGCCAGTATGAGAGGTTGCAGGCAAACTCTGCTTTTATTTCCTCTAATTCTCTAAAGCAATCTGTGTGTGTGGATCAAACTTTATCAGCATCAGCTTATTGTGTACGTGTATTAGTCACTCAGTCGTGTCCAATTCTTTGTGACCCCAGGGACTGTAGCCCGCCAGCCTCCTCTGTCCAGGGGATTCTCCAAACAAGAACACTGAAGTGGGTTGTCATGCCTCCTCCAAGGGATCTTCCCAACCCAGGGATCGAACCCAGGTCTCCTGCATTGCAGGCAGATTCTTTACCATCTGAGCCACCAGGGAAGCCCTATCAATTTATTAATACAGAAAACAGAAGGCAGAATATCAGTACTGTATTAGCCCCCAACATGTCTGGTATATTTTCTTTCTTGTCCAGGAGACAAGGGGCTCATTTCTGCCTGCAGGTTAGGGCATGAAGAACCACTGCTGGTCATAACTCAACAATCTCAGCCTTGCTGAGATAATGATACCCTCGCTCAGCCTTCTCTTCCGTGGCCTAGTTTCTGTCTTCCATGTTTGTTTACTGAATTCCAACTTGGAAGGGGCCTTAGTTACAGACTGAATGAGTGAATGAAAGTCGCTCAGTCATGTCTGACTATTTGTGACCCCGTGGACTGTCACCAGCCAGGCTCCTCTGTCCATGGAATTCTCCAAGCAAGAATACTGGAGTAGGTATCCATTCCCTTCTCCAGGGGATTTTCCTGATGCAAGGGCAGAACCCAGATCTCCTACACTGCAGGCAGATTCTTCACTGTCTGAGGCATCAAGGAAGCCCAGGTCCAGACTACTGGAGTTCAATTCCTTACTGTTACTATTATAATTTTTAACGAGGAAACTTAAATTTGGTCAAATGTATTGTTAAGAATCACATGGTTGGGACTTCCCTAGTGGCTCGGTGGTAAAGAACCCACCCACCAATCCAGGAGACATGGGTTTGCTCCCTTGCCCAGGAAGATCTCACATGCCGCGGAGCAACTAAGCCTCTGCAACACAGCCACTGAGCCTGTGTTCTGCAGCCCATGCCGTGCAACGAGAGAAGCCACCTCAACGAGCAGCCCGCACAACAGAACTAGAGAGCAGTTCCCCGTCACTGGAACCAGAGCAAGCCCATGCAGCAGTGAAGACCCAGCACAGCCAAAAAGGGGGGAAGGAAGACTCACAGAGTCGATTAATAAAGCCGGGATGTGAGTCTAGCTCTCCTGATGTTTCAGAGATTATCTTGAATGAGACATGGCGTAGAGGTGGATCGTAAGGGATTAGGAATGACAGAAGAATGATTCAAAGTACAAATAGTGTGATCATCTTTCATACCCTCAATCTATGCAGCTCAATAATTCTTTCAAAATAGATGTGTGTCTCTCATTTGAGAGGTGTTAGGGATATAGAATATAGCAGTGAGCAAGGCAGACACAAACCATAACTTCTATATCCTCCAGCCCAAGGGAGGAGACAGATAATACACAAGTGATAAACAGGATAAATAGGGGTCATGATGAGCACCATGGTAGAAATGATGAAGAACCACAAGCCAGGTAATGCTCCAGGCTTCTCTTCTCTATCTATGGTCCTGAAATTCTACCCTCACACAAATCTTCCTTTTAACTTTCATTCTTTCTTATCTTCCCCTGCTCGAACAATACGGGAGCAGAAGGAAATGCTTGTCTTCTTGTATTTCTCTCCCTACACTCTCCTTTCTCACCTCTAGTTTCCATATACTCATTAAATCAAAAATATCCCCTGGATTCCTACTCCCAATCCTGCAGAGGGGAGACAGGGAGAGAAGGAAGAATGCCTTAGGGTTCTGCTAGGCATAGCTCAAGAGAGACGAGAGACCTACATGTGAGATGTGTGAACAAGGGTGTCTGGTGGTAGCAGCTGGTTGACCAAGTAACAATGAAAGTGAGAAGGTCGGTGAGCATCTTTTTCTTTGCCCTATAGACCATGGGACTCCAAATGAACTGGCGTGACACCCTCCCGAGGTCTGGACATGGATGAAATTGATGCTCTTGTGTTGTCCTATTCTTGCTCTTCCTTCCCTCTTGAATTCCCAGTGATGCTTGCCCTCTCCCACCCCTAGTCAGGCTGCTGACTTCTTTAACTCGAAAGAATTCCACCTCCCTGGGTGACCATCATTGCTCCTTCTCTTCCCATTCACCCTTGCATTGTTCTCTCATCTGCTCCACTGAGCTCCAGATTCTAAAAATAAGATCATGGGGGTCACGCTTCTACACTGAAAAGGATTTAGGATTTTCTTTCTCCTACAAAAGGGAATCAAGGAACTCAAGTAAACAGGGGAAAACTTCCTTCATCAGGAGGGTCTTCACAGAGATCATGACAGAAGTTTCTATATTAAGAGCACAGGGAAGAGACCAAGGATTGCAAATGCTTGATGTTGGGAAATAAACATATTTAGAACTCAAGAGATCATCTTGCCCAATTGGAACAGACAGTATTTAGGGATTCTCCGAGAGAAGGCTGGGTGTTTGGTAGGAACTAGCTTTTTGAACAAGATGATATTCATGCTTCAGGAATGTTATTCCTTCCATAAATAGAATAGAATCCAGGGGAAAGGTGGCTTCAGGCATGAGGACCAGTTAGGAAGACTTCACCGCCATGTAAAGAAGGACTTTGTGGAGTGTGTGCCAACAAGAGGGTATGGAAGTGAGGCTCTTAGAAGGCCCAGATCAAAAACTCATTTCTGTCTTGGTGGTGGATGAGGAGGAAGACAAAGTCAGAGATGGCTAAAGCTTGGGAGTGGGGTCCCTGGGAGGAGAATGGTATCCCTAGGTGAGTGAGTGGGGTCTGGTCTGATCTTCACGCTGGGAATTTGGAGTCAGAAATGCCAGTCAGAAGTAAGTGGAGAGATACAGCAGTCTGTGCTGCACGTGGCACAGAGCCCAGTGTCAGATCTGAAGCCAGGTGTTCTGGGCCCAGCAGCAGACAAAGCAGAGGTAGACGCTCGGAAGAACACTCAGTGATAGGTGAGGACAAAAATCAGCATCAGGGTGACCCAGACTGTTCTCTGGTCTAAGGTCAGTTCTGTCGTCCTCACTTATATACCACTCCAGCAGATGAGAGGCACTCATGGTATCTGTTCATCCCCCATCACTCCATGTCTTCACCCATCACTATACCCAGCAAGTGCTGACTGTCTATTATGGACATGACTACAGTCACCACTGTGAATATAATCAGAGCTTGTATATTATTTGGACTTCCCAGGTGGCCCTGGTGGTAAAGAAGCTGCCTGCCAATGCAGGGATGTAAGACATGTGGGTTCAACCCGCGTGGGTCAGGAGGATCCCCTAGGGGAGGGCATGGCAGCCCACTCCAGTATTCTTGCCTGGAGAATCCCCATGGACAGAGGAGCCTGGTGGGCTACAGTCCATAGGGTCTCAAACAGCTGGACACAACTGAACTGAGTTAGCACACACATATTATTTAATGACCAGCATGAGTCAGACACCAACCAGTTGGAATGGACACATGTCAGGGCACCAGAGGGCCAGGCAGGAAGATCATTAATCCTTTAGTTCTGGATCAAGGGTCCATGTTGGGGGGATAAGGCATAGGGAATTGCAGGGGTGAAAGATGCTTAAGAGTTTGGGACAGCAGGAGCTTACCAATCCATATCCACACTGACTTATACCAGCTGATTATCAGCCTGAGTACAAGAATGGACAGCTCAGACTTCGCCCCTGTATTCAGAGGACCTCTGGTCTACAGATGCCCCATCCAGCATAGTAGGCTGTTACTAGCCACAGCATGCTGCTTAAACTTCATTTGATTAAAAACAAACAAAATTGCAGGCTCAGTTCCTCAGCAGCACTAGTGCTGATGGCCACAGATGAAGGGCTCGATGGCCAGATCCAGCTGGCGGTTACCATGCTGCACGGCACAGATAAAGACTATCCTATCATCACAGGAAGTTCTACTGGATGGCACTGGACTAAAGAAAAAGACAAACATGACCTTAACTTTTGCTCAACGAATGAATGAGTTCTAATTCTGATACAGCATGCCATGAAAGTACAATCTGACAGAAGACAGAGGTCAAAGGAAGGCTTCCACCAGAAGTTAAATTTAAAAGTTGGAGGACAGTGAAATCTACTCAAAGTTACGTAGCAGCCTGGATGGGAGCGGGGTTTGGGGGAGAATGGATACATGCATATGTATGGCTGACTCCCTTCACTGTCCACCTGAAGCTATCAAACCGTCATTAATCGGTTCTTCTCCAAAACAAAAGAAAATGTTGTTAAAATTCATTTAAATAAAAAGATAAAGTTGTAAGAAATTACTCGGAGGCTGAGGATCAACCGCTGATGGTGCTACAATCAGCTTCATGCAGTTTTCCTTCTAGACGCAGCTCATACAGGGCTGTGGGAACCAGATGCTGACACAGATGTAGGGTCATGTGAGCTAACCCCCTGCATCATGTACACTGGCCAGTCTGTGTCCTAAGGTTAATACAGATGGGGAATTCTAGGAAAAAATAAACGAGCAATCACCAAACTTTGGAAGCAGGAAATGGACACTAATTTTCTGAAGCCAACGATATCCAACCCTGTCTCAGCCTAAAATAAGACATTAGCCCAGGCATGGAGTTAGAGCTGAGAAAATTCCAACTGCAGCCATTGCCCCCTGTAAAATCCCATGGGAGGCTGGAGTGCACTCCCTGGCCACTGCAACGAGGTACCACACATGGGGCTGGTGAAGGGGACCCAAGGACCCGGCACATGGCAAAATGGACATGCCAGATCCTCTCCTTCCCTGGTAACCAAGCAACCTCCCAGAATTCCACCTCCATACTTGTGGGCCCTGGGAGCTGGCGGAGGTCTTCATTGAGCCAGAGAAGCTATGATAACAAGAAGGCATCAGAATCTATCAGGCACGGAGGTAGGGCCACAGCTCTAAACATCCCCAATGAGAAGTTTTCCATTTCTTCCTTTTTAATTTTTTAAAAAAATTATCAGATATCTGCACACTGGTTTGGAGCAGCAAATTAATATTTTTTTTCCTCTTCTGACTGCAATTGTAGATATGAAAATACCATATCCATAGACAAATTAACATGAGTTTCTTACAACAGTGTGCTAATTATCTCAGGGACCAGAGACTCCCCTAGGTCAGAGTCTTCAGCCCCAATCTTGGTAAGAAACACGGGTTTCTTTCTGGAAAGCAGTAATTTGTATCGTGTTGAGAAGGTACAGAGAAAGGTGGAAGGGGCGTGCATCACTGAAAAACCCACACTCAACACCCTCCATCCCCCATTCCTCCTTGGTCTGCTCCAGCGTCACCAAGAAGCCAGAAGGACACTGCTTGAAACAGGAACAGCTAGAGTAACATACACACTTAACTTGGCAGCAAATAGATCGGAACAGACTGCATGCCAAACAGCCCTCTCCTTGTTTCGCTAACAAAATCTCCCCAGTTTTCAAGGGACGCTATAGCCCGAACTTCAAAGGCATTAAAGGATAGATGTGGCATGTAGGGAATTAAACATGAAATTTCCTTTCTTATTGGGAACAAAAGCTGTGGGTCTAATCTCCTGTGTGATACAAGCTTTAGCTGATCAGGGTTACACTTAGTCATTCTGATGTGGCGAGAGAGCGGCGAATACATCATCTTTCTTATTTCTTTCTTTCTCCTCCTCTTTCCTGGCTCCCTTCGCATATGCAAATGCCACAGCAATAACAGGAGTCTTGCAACACCACTGAGGGCGAAAGAATTCTCTTTGATCAGCCTCTTCCAGGCCTGGAGTCCCACAGCCACCAATTTCTACCTGCCCCTTTATGATATTTGATGTATCAAATTAGTCTCCAGCACTCTCAGAAGTAGAATATACTAAGAAATTCCGAGACCTAGGAAGGAAGCTGCATCTTGGAAAAAAAATAAATATTTCTTTAAGTAAGCCTTTTTAAATTTTTATATTTATGGCTAAATTATTACAGATTTCTTCCGAACACAAGTGGCTCGCCGACAGAACTCAGGCAGAAGCAGGCTGATGGCAGAGGCTTTATGGAGAATGCAGCGTCACCCCCACCACCACTCCGAATGCTAGCGTATCAGAAAAAAATAAGAGTTGGAGAAATTGGACAAAATACTGCTAACTTCACCAAAAATAAAGTCCTCGTGTGCAACGAGAAAGGCAGACGGCAGAAAGTGCTTACTTGCTAAAAACAAATGAAATTTCCAAAACATACCCCAGCATCTTAAAGCACAGAACTTATTTTTCGCAGTCATTTTTATATAGGAGTAATGCATTCTGGCTCAGAAAGAGCAAAAAGAACTGCTCTACTCGGAAATGCCTCAAGAAATATATGGTCCACTAACGTGTCTGTGTCCTGCCATTTCTTTTGACTTTGCAGGGTTCCAGTGACTGGGACAGGGGCGTTGAGAAAAACTCAGGGAACAAAAAGAAAACAAAAGCACATTTAATTTAACCTCCAGACAGTCATGGTAGGTTTAACCCATCACAGTCTTCTCACACTTCTCTGACATTCCTTCTGTTCTTTTTCAAGATACTATCCAGAAAAGCCTCTTCTCACCTCTGAACCCAATGTAGTGGCGCAAAAAAAGAAAGACACAAGCTGGCAGCAAAGTGTTTGTGGGAACCCCAGGCCCGCAGAAGAGAGCTTTTCATCGCAAACACAATCAAAGCCATGGACGGCATTATGGAATGACCGCTCAAAAGCAGTTGCACTTACTGAATGCTGAGTCTGATCAGGGAAGCTGTAAGTTCCACTTGCATGAGTTCTCCGAGCAGTTTCCTAGGGAAAAAAGAGAAAGGAAGACTTTAGTACCTAGGAACGTATTCCTGAATTGTGTCTGCATCTGTCTTGGTCATACTAATATCTGGTTAACAGATAAAATAGGTAAAGCCTAACAATGATAATAGTGACGAAGATGAAAAGGATAAAGATCAAAGCTTCAAATATTATTTTCCTTGAATGCCTTCACACTCCAATCGGGAAGGCATTCCCAGTTTCTCTGTTTCAGGAGAGGAAACCAAGGCTCAGACAGCTCAGTTGTACAAAGTATGCATATTGGTAGTGGAGCCTGGATTTGAACTTGGGAAACTGGGTAACAAATTTAGAACCATTCTGCTATGCTCCTAACCTCCACAGTGAACTCTTTGTCACAGGATGTCTTCAAGGAAAGATGGGAGGCTGATCTTTTAATGATCCTATTGTGAAATTTCCTGCACTGGAGTAGGCAGGATGAAACCAACATTAAATTTCTTTTCAGTCTTAGAACTCAAAGACTCTGTAATGCTCAGTTCCGTGATAGCAAAGGTTCCAAGTGACTTCATTTTACAATGAAGAAAACTGATATAAGGTGTCCCATAATAATATATTTTATAAACATGGCTATCATTGCCTAATCAGAAGGAGCAAGATTCATTTTCATTAATATTTAAATAAACCAAATATCACCTGAACTGAAAATGGCCATTATAATATCATATAATTCAGTGAGTTGGGGGAAAGGTCATCTTCAGCCAGAAAAGTCAAGATTTACTAATCAATCTGAAAGATGTATATGGAGCCTTATATCCAAGAGAGGGGCTTCCCACGTGGGACTACTGGTAAAGAACCTGCCTGCCAGGGGACACAAGAGACACAGGTTCGATCCTGGATCAGGAAGATTGCCCTGGAGTAGGTCATGGCAACCGACTCCAGTATTCTTGCCTGGAGAATCCCATGGACAGAGGAGCCTGGCAGGCTACAAGTCAGATACAACTGAAGTGACTTAGCATGCACTCACAGATACAAAAGAGAGTTGGCCCTGAGCTGCCCCCTCTCTAGAAGAAACTTAAGCAACAGAGGTGGGACTGGTTTGCAGTGTCCTAGAAGCCTGACCCAATGCTCTTTCAACTACTCTTACAAAGTAGTTCTATAACTTATACCCAGACTCAATGCAATTCACACATTTCAGAGCTCAATGATTCACATTATTTACAAACATATATTTAAAATATATGCTTCCCCTTTGTAAATATGATGAACCATTTTTTTAACTTCACATTTAGTGAGTCCACTGATATTGATAAATCAGAACATCTGATAACATCAAGAGGCTCCGAAATATTGCAAAGAGAAAGACCAGTGTTTGGAGAATTCTGATGGCACAGACAGCTGTGAAGGGTGAGTATGGTGGGAACAGTGCTTATCTATCTGTAACCTAAAAGGACTCAATGGGATCTCCAAGGATAGACACCCCCTACGTTCACTGCCTGTCGTTCATTTGTAGAAAAGCTCTGGTTTCCCAAGTATCCCCTGAGTCATAAAAAATTGGCTTAAGAATTGATGATTGAAAAGATATAAACATGGTGAGACCAAGGTGGAATTGGGCCAGGAGAGTATAAGCATTTAAATAGCAAATTAATCATATAGCAGTCACAGAATCTTTAGTTCCTCCCTGAAGTACCTGCTGCTGCTAAGTCACTCCAGTTGTGTCTGACTCTGTGCGACCCCATAGACGACAGCCCACCAGGCTCCTCTGTCTATGGGTTTCTCCAGGCAAGAATACTGGAGTGGGTTGCCAGTTCCTTCTCCAATGCATGCATGCTTCAGTTGTGTCTGATTCTGTGTGACTCCATGGACAGCAACCCACCAGGCTCCTCTGTCCATGGGATTCTCCAGGCAAGAACACTGGAGTGGGTTGCCAGTTCCTTCTCCACTGAAGTACCTAGATAACTGTATCTAATGCCCATCTAAGATCCCCACCAAATGGACAAACTTAACCACATGATCATGAGTATGCACCCCCAGAGCAGCTGGAGCCTGAGAACTGATAATGTTAACCCCAGTGACACAGCCCTGACACCTCACCATCAATCAGGACGTGTGCACAAGCTGATCACACACCCTGAGACTTCTTTGCCTCACCTTACTCACACCCTTAAAAACTCTTTCCCGAAACCCATAAGGGGAGTTTGGGTTTTCTGAGCGTTAGCTGCCTCTGGATTCCTTGTCCGGTGCTCATAATGGATGCCGCACTTTCCTTCAGCACAGCCCCGTGTCAGAAGATTGGCTTTGCCATCAGCAGGAGAGTGGATCGAAGTTTGCTTCAGCAACACATCCATTCAGTCACCCTTCTATCCTTCTTTCCTTCATTCAAGCCTCATTCCTTCCTTCCTTCCATCCATGTACCTCCCATCCCCCATCCATCCAACTACTCTTCCATCCTTCTTTCCTTCATTCATTCATCCACCCATCCATCTATCCATCCCTCCATGTCTCCACTACTTACTAGCTTTGTGACCACAGATAAGTCATTTAACCTTTCTTTGTCTCAGAGAAATGGGAATAAGCATAGTGTATACCTCAATGGATAGAGGTTAGTAATCAAAGTTAACATTTGTAAGGCATTTAGCATGGCACAAAATCATGCTATTAAAAATTTTGTTATTATTCATTAAACCTTTTTTAAAGCCAAGCACTGTCATTCTGGGGCCCACAGTCTAGCAGGGAAGACGGATCTTGTCAGGGATGCTGGTGAAGGAAGTGCCAAGGAAGTGACAACAGGGCTGAGATCTCAATGATCAGAAGAACACAACCAAAAGAGGTAGAAAGGAGAGTCAGGACTGAGGAAACGAACAGTCAAAGCTATCGATGAACTTCTATGAATTCATAGCATGCCTAGGCTGGAGAAGTGTCTGTCTCCTAATAATAGAAATCGTAGCACCAGCAGATCCTAGACAGACTGATTATAAATCCACAGATATACTGATCACAGGTCCTTCGGGCAGGCCAACCTTCTTAAAGCCTGCCCCACCTCCTCTCCAGTCTCCTTCTCCCTCACCTAAGGCACCCATTCCCAATCTTTTTGGCACCAGGGACCCATTTCTTAGAAGACAATTTTTCCATGGACCTGGGTTGGAGGATAGTTTCTGGATGATTAGAGAGCATTACATTTACTGTGCACTTTATTATTATTACATCAGCTCCACCTCAGATCATCAGGTATTAGATCCTGGAGGTTGGGGACCCTTCCCCCTAAGACACTCCCTTGCACATCCTATGATCCAGTGAAACTGAAATACTTGGAAAGACACAAGGTACTATCTGCCTCTAACATTTTGACCACATCTTCCTTTCAGAGCTGGTCATCACCTGGCCCTTCTTGAACTCACTCTTCAAAGTCCACATAAATGGAAGCTTCTCTCTGTAGCCATGACTGACTGACCCATCCAGCTGGACTGATTTTTTCCCCTATGGTCCCATGGCCTTTTGCATATCCCTTATCTGAACAAGAATCACACACTCTTTCTAACCACTTTAGCCTTGGGCTGTCCAGGTTGTGAACTCCTAGAGGGTGAGCACAACGTTTATAAAGATTTCTTTTAAAAAATAATAATAATGAATTAATAAAGAAGGCTGAGGGCTGAAGAATTAATGCTTTCTACTTTGTGCCAGAGAAGACTCTTGAGAGATCCTTGGACTGCAAGGAGATCAAACCAGTCAATCCTAAAGGAAGTCAACCCTGAATATCCATTGCAAGGACTGATGCTGAAGCTGAAGCTCCAATACTTTGGCCACCCGATGCAAAGAGCCAACTCACTGAAAAAGACCCTGAAGCTGGGAAAGATTGAGGCCAGGAGGAGAAGGGGATGGCAGAGGATGAAATCGTTAGACGGCATCACCAACTCGATAGACGTGAGTTTGAGCAAAATCCAAGAGAAAGTGAAGGACAGGGAAGCCTGGCATGCTGCGGACCATGGGGTTGCCAAGAGTAGGACATGACTTATCAACTGAACAACAGCAGCAATGACAACAATTAATTAATTATATGTTTTTGGCTGTGCTGGGTCTTCATTGTGTTTGGGCTTTTCTCTAGTTTCAGTGAGTGGGCTGAGCTCAGAAAGCTGAGTGCCGAAGAATTGATGCTTTTGAACTATAGTGTTGGAGAAGACTCTTGAGAGTCCCTTGGACTGCAAGGAGATCCAACCAGTCCATCCTAAAGGAGATCAGTCCTGGGTGTTCATTGGAAGGACTGATGTTGAAGCTGAAACTCCAATACTTCGGCCACCTGATGTGAAGAGCTGATTCATTTGAAAAGACCCTTATGCTGGGAAAGATTGAAGGCGAGAGGAGTGGGGGATGACAGAGGATGAGATGGTTGGATGGCTTCACCGACTCAATGGACGTGAGTTTGAGTAAACTCCAGGAGTTGGTGATGGACAGGGAGGCCTGGCATGCTGCAGTCCATGGGGTCACAAAGAGTCGGACACGACTGAGCAACTGAATTGAACTGAGTGAGTGGGGGGGCTACTCTCTCGTTGTGGTCTGTGAGCTTCTCACTGGTGTGGCTTCTCTTGCTGAGGAGCACAGGCTCTAGGGCGCACAGGCTTCAGCAGCTGCAGCCATGGGGCTCTGCAGCTCGGGTGCAGAAGCTGTGGTGCACACACTTTGTTGCACCATGGCATGTGGGTCTTCCCGGATCACAAATCGAACCCGTGTCATCTGCCTTGGCAGGTGGATTTTTTTCTACCACTGACCCACCAAGGAAGTCCTCAAGGACAGTGTTTTATCCAGCCCAGCAGCCCTGCTGCCTGGCACAGTGCCCAGCCTCTCTCCAGCTGCTCACCACACTGGGGAAGTCCAGGAAGCCCTGTCTCATCGACCCAGTGTGCTAAACCCCAAGCGAGGGCACTGAACTTAACTCCAGAAAGAAGCCTTCTCTGAGCATCATGGCCGTCTATGGCACTCCCCTACTCGGCATGCAGGGGGATAAGGTTAATTTCACATCTGTGTCAGCTTCATGCCCACACTTTTATATCTGCTTTTAATCCAACCTGCAGTTGAAATGAATTTTATACTCCCCACCCTTGACACTAATAAGAATCTGACAAATCCTTTAGGTGGATTGTTTTATAAAAACGAAGGCTGAGAACCATTGTTACAAGGTGAGAATAGAAATGGTCATTAGCAATGGCACCAGACAGCAGGGAATATCTAAAGACCTAAGAGTTCCAAAGCAGTGATGCAATTTAAAATAAAACAAAACTAAAGGCTGTCCTGAGTTTGCAATTACTCTTGCAAATGACGGAAAGAGCAATCTGTGACCAAGGAGAATCTTGGATCCTGGTGAAGTTGGATGGAATTTTCACGGCCCTGAGATGATGCCCCAGTTAAAGAGTTGAGAGGGAAGGAAAGGGAAAGGGCGTCAGAACAAAGTCAGGCAGAGCTGCTCACTCCGTGCATTAGCTGCGGTCACCTCTGTGCTCATCCAAATGGATGCACAGAACAGCAAACCAATTACTTCCAAGACGCTGGAGCTGATGACCCCTGGGCAGCCACTGTGGAGTTTAAGTCTAACTCAGACTCTCTCAACAGGGCTGGCTACAGCATCGCTTCTACTTCCACCGAGCCAGACACCCCCTGCTCCATAGATTCCTGCACATGGGCGACCACGATGGGCTCCTAGGATCTCCTGTCTCCACATTTGCCCCTTCACCCCCCAGGGAGCAGGCAGAGGAGTGTTGATAAGCTACGGATATGCCCATGTTACTTGATGGTTTAAACCCCGTATGGATGGCTGCCTTTTCCATTGCCGACAAAACCCACACCTGGGGCACAGTCTGATGGCCCGCACGGTGGGCTCCTGGCCACAGGCCCAGTCTTGTCTGTTTGTCAGCGAGCAGGCACACCCTCCCTCCAGACCCCTTCATGTACCAACTCCAGCGGCTGAGCAGTTTTGGGTCACGCCTTACTCCCCACCAGCCACAGGGATGCTGTGTCTTTGACCTGGGATGCTCTTAACACCCATTTAACTCTCATTGTTATAACCTCATGGAAGCCCCTGCCCCACAGTCTCACGAGTCCATTATCCTTTCTTCAAAGTGCATCTCCCAGCTGTCATTTCACAGTGAGAGGAAAATGCTCTTCTCATTCAAGGCGGCCTGTGTCACTGGGCAAGTGGGTTCCATGAGGGCAGAGGCTGCCACTGTGTCTGTCTGCTCACCCATCTAACTCCAGGTCTGACCACCCCGCAGTGGGCATGGATGGCACATGAAAAACTCTTGCTGAAGGAAGGATAGCAGGGAGGAGGCATAGGGGTTGAGAGGAGAGAGAAGGGAGGAAGACAGGCTTCCCCACCCAGTGGCTAACTCCAGACACACTTCTGGTGACCATCAGCTTCTCTAAGAGCTTCCTCCCTCCCCACCCATCTCCGCCTAGCTCAGTCCAGAAATCAGGTCTGATGGACCTGACTCTGGTTCCATGAGGGCTCTGATGGGATGAAACCTCACCTGATCCGAGTTCCTTTCCTCCCAGGAATCCAGACTGCCCTGCTAAGCTTCTGCTGACTCCTAGAACTGAGAACTCACATACTGTGGGGTCACTGTTCTCTACCACGAACCCAATAAGAACAGAAGCTACCAAGCCCCAGAGCAGAAAGAGCAGAGCAGAGAGGAAAACAGGCGAGGCCAGAGGGTTCTGGGAGACAGTAGGGGCTGCCTTGTGGCCAGATGACCAGCAGTTCAGGACCTACTTGACCCTCCTGGTACTGACCACATCTCCTGTCTCAGGGCTGAGACTCACTCCTGTGCTGGGTACTGGATGTCCCCATTTTCTGAGCTACTGAGTGCATCTCTGTCACTTGCCAACAGAAGAGTTATGTGTCACAAAGGGTTGGAATCTCCCCCAGCTGGCAGCTTCTCATGCCTTCAGATACAAAAGTTATATCTTAACCACACTGATGATGGTGACTGCATTCATTCTTCCCCAGCTGCTCAGCAGTCCCTATCTAGACAGCATATTAAAAAGCAGAGACATTACCTTCCCAACAAAGGTCCGAATAGTCAAAGCTACGTTTTTCCAGTAGTCATGTATGGATGTGAGAGTTGGACTATAAAGAAAGCTGAGCACCAAAGCATTGATGCTTTTGAACTGTGCTGTTGGAGAAGACTCTTGAGAATCCCTTGGACTGCAAGGAGCTCCAACCAGTAAATCCTAAAGGAGATCAGTCCTGAACACTCATTGGAAGGACTGTTGCTAAAGCTTCACTCCTTTGGCCACTTGACGCAAAGAGCCAATTCATTAGAAAAGACCCTGATGCTGGGGAAGATTGAAGGTGGGAGGAAAAGCGGGTGGCAGAGGATGAGATGGTTGGATGGCATCACCGACTCAATGGACATGAGTTTGAGCAAACTCTGGGAGGTGGTGAAGGACAGGGAAGCCTGGCGTGCTGCAGCGCATGAGGTCTCAAAGAGTCAGACACAACTAAAGCAACTTAGCACTCCCACTAATGCTGAACAAGAACAAAATCCAACAGCCAATAGTTCTAAACCAAAATGGATGCCAGGGACTTCCCTGATGGTCCAGTGGCTAAGACTCCCCACTCCCAATGCAGGGGGCCTGAGTTCAATCCCTGGTCAGGGAACTAGATCCCACATACTGCAGCTACAGATCCTGCATGCCGCAGCTAGACCCAGCACAGTCAAATAAACAAATACATGTTTAAAAATAAATAAATAACCCCACCCCCACCCCCCACCCCAACCCA
>SJXQ01007936.1:326067-362479 GCA_006408695.1 Aepyceros melampus | reverse complement strand
CACTATGCCTTCACCCTGGCGGGTTCCCTTGCCAGGAAGTCTGTTCTCTCTTCATCTGCCTGGGAACAGAGACCTAGTCTTTACATCCTCGGGGAACCCTTGCCAAACACAGCACAGACCATGCCAAACTCCCGCTTCCCGCTCTCAGTATCCCTCTGAGTACTCATCACTCGCCGACACTGGCGCCTCTATCTGTCTCCTTCACTGGATCCTCAGCACTTTACAACTCCAGGCCACACTTCTTATTCATGAGTGATGGCATGAGGGTCATGTGGGACACTGACTTGGTTCAAAATCAATTCTCCCATTCACTTAGATACGTAACTCTGGGCAAATTTCTTGATCGCTCCGAGCCCCTGTTTGCTTCCCTATTGGAGGGTGGGAATAACCTTGCTCCTTAGAGGGTTTGCGTGAGGATTACACACTCTAAGTACCTGGCACTGCTAGCCAATACATGGCCATCAGCAGACGCCCAGCAATGATGTGCACCTGATCAACAGCAGCCCTTCCAATAAACGATGTCACAGGTGCTTTGCAAAATGCTGCCAAATAGGTAAGATTATCCAGGTGACTCTGACAGCCGAGCCCAGGCAGTTCAACAGCCAACACAGCGTCTGGCACATAGTAGGTATCATTTGTGTGTGTGTGCTCAGTAGCTCAGCAGTGTCCAGCTCTTTGCAACCCCATGGACTATAGCCCACCAGGCTCCTCTGTCCAAGGGATTTCGCAGGCAAGAACACTGGAGTGGGTTGTCATTTCCTCCTCCAGGGAATCTTCCCAAGCCGGGGATCGAACCTGTGTCTCTTGCGTCTTAGGCACTGACAGGTAGATTACTTACTGCTGCCCAGCTGGGAAGACCAGGTGTCATTTAAGATTTCCCAAACTAAGGAAGGAAAGGGTCTCTTCCCTTAATGATGAAATACAACTGTAGCTGCTGCTCCAAGGCTTATATTTGACTTGTCACCGTGTTTTCATGCAATAAGCATCAATTAGTCTGCCTGCTGCATTTAATTTGGCTGCACACACCCCGTCCAGCAAGGGTTCAGGTACAGTATTGGCGGCTGCTTCATGAGAAAATGTTTCCGGTCTCCCTCCCCAGGGAATCGAACTTCTCCCCAAAGCTCCAGGGACCTTTGAGAGACTAAGGATATTACGCCCCGCCCGCCACCCCGCTTTGAGGCTTATTGTTGGTGTGTTTAATTTCCTGTCTTGGCCTTACAGGAGATTTCTAATGTTTGGGCTGTAGGGTATGGTCTGATTAAAAGTAATCCTCCCAATTATGGGCTGGCATGAGCCTCCTGTCACACGCACTCTGCCACCAGCCTCTGCCTCCCTGTCAGCAATAATTGTCTCGGCACTGCCTAACTGTAAATGAAAACCCCAGGGGCATGTGTGGGTCCCCATTTCCCAGGCCGCACCGGATCTTTTAATTTGCACTGTCTGTCAAAAAGATGCTGCTGTGTGTACTCAAAGAAATCCTCAGACTCTAGATTCAAGGCCAGGGAGAGCAAGGGTACCACGGCCTCTTCGAAGAAACTGTATTTGAACCCGCCAGAGATAACAGGGCATGTGCAAGGCAACAAGGCTCTTTTTCTTCCACTGCAATCTTCAGTGAGACTGGGTATGAAACAGGGAAGCTGAACTGTAGGGAAAATTCAAGGTGTATTTATATTATTTTTTCCCCCCACCAAGTCCACGAGACAGGACATTGCATTCAAAGCAGGTGATAGCAACTCTGTGAAAGGACACACACACAGAAGACCTGATTATTGCAATCTCTACAAAATTAAAACTTTCTGAGTGTGGAGTGAGGGGAAACATGTCTGTCCCTTCAGGTGAGAAACATCACCAGGTTCTTCTTGTGGAAGCAGAGAAGACGGTCTGTTCTGGGCCCTGTGGCCAGACCCACAGTGGGCAGCCGAATGTTGTGCTGAGTCAGCATCGCCCTCGCTCGGAGAGGCTATAGAGCAAAGGTCTCTGATGAGTAAGGAAGAAGGGGGGTTTGTTGTGCTCCTGTACCCACATCGCTTTTTCTAAGAAGGGCAGCTGCCCAGGAATGCGGGTGTCCAGCCTGGCTCCTCCCCACCTTCCTTTTCCCTGGACAGAGGACAGGGAGAGGGCGAGGCCTGAACCCCAGAAGGGCACGAGGACCCTTCCCTTAGGAATTTACAGCACAGACATGCAGGCAATGCGCTGCTGTCTTCACGTGGACAAGGCACCTGAACAGTGTGATCCAGACTGAGGGCTGGGCATCTTTGGGGAGCGCGTATGGAGACAAAGTGCATCTCAGTTTTGCCCAAAGCTAGTGGAGTCTGAAGAACTGATGCTTTAGAATTGCGGTGCTGGAGAAGACTCTTGAGAGTCCCTTGGACTCCATGGAGATCCAGCCAGTCCATCCTAAAGGAAATCAATCCTAAATATTCAGTGGAAGGACTGATGCTGAAGCTGAAGCTCCAATACGTTGGTCACCTGATGCGAAGAGCTGACTCACTGGAAAAGACCCTGATGTCGGAAGAACTGAGGGCAGAAGGAGAAGGGAGTGACAGAGGCTGAGACGGTTGGATGGCATCATTGACTCAATCGACATGAGTCGGAGCAAATTCTGGGAGATAGTGAAGGACAGGGGAGCCTGGTGTGTGTCAGACATGACTTAACAACTGAACAACAACCACGGGAGTTCTCTCAGACCTAGTGATTCTAAGTAACGGTCTCTTCCTCTGAGAACAACCACTGCTCCCGAGCCTTTGAACTCTCCCCAGCAGACATATGGCACCATGAGAAAGATCCTCCCATGATTCAAATGTGGTAGGTTCACCTGGTAGGCTCGGGGCTGGGCTGCAACAATCAACCATTGACAGGAAATGCAGAACAGATACAGCGACCAGAAAGCTCACAAGAGGCTGAGATACAAAGAGATCTACAGAGCTGGGGTACAAAGCACATCATTGCAAATACATGATGCTTTTGTTCATTAATCACCACTATTTCGATTGGAGTACAGTTACTTTTGAATGCTGTGTTAGTTTCTACTGTATTGCAAAGTGAATCGGTCACATGCATGCACACACACGCCAACAGTATATACATTTCAATCCCATGGAATATTACTCAGCCATCAATCACCTTTTACTCTGAATCTGTTTCTCAGTGAAAAGAAGCTTTCCATTTCTATTACCAAGATTAATGTGTCAGCAATACACAGCCATAACCATGGCAGAAACCAGATGTCATAGAGAAGGCGGGGAAAAAGACCCAACAAAAACCATCAAAACCAAAGCAAAAGGCAAGGAAAAAGCCCTCAGTACATGGTGTGATGTATTTGCTCAGATGGCCACTTTATTTACACCACTGAAAACACTTGATTTTGGCGGCCCATAACTCACTGCTCTATTAAAGAAAAGGAAACTAGCTGGCAGCATCTACTTCAACATGGAGCAAGAAAATGGACCATAAAGAAAACCCAGACTCTTCTCCGAAAATCTCAATTAAAAAAAAAAATTCTATTTAATATGTGTTGGACTTCAGAGTACCTATTACCTTATTTAATTCAGACCAGGGTAGATGTCTCCAAATAAAAATGGCACTAACGTGAGAGGAACTAGGCTGAGGGATATGGACATCATCTTTTCTTCAGAGAGATAATCAGCTTATCAGAATTCATTTCAACCTAAGAAAGGTCTCACAGTTACACTGAAAATTCAAGCTGATCTCATCATCTCAAGGACGTAATCTCAACGAAATGGTAAAACTATCAAGGCAAGCTTGGTGCAGTTATCTTTATGTATAAGAACAGCAAGCATCAGATGCCGGCAGAATCACTGTGGCAGGGTCCGCTCCCAAGTCCGGGAGAGACCTCTATAGAAAATACATCAAGTGCCTTCGCTGAGAATACTGTTATTTATTTTTGCTTCCAAGTGGCCAAAGTTACTTTTCAAAGATGCATTGCTACCCTGTTTCCATCTAAACAACCCCCACCCACTCTCTGAAATCTGGTATTCTGAAAATCATAGGCTTTAAAAAAAACTGTCTCCTAAAGTAGTCACTAACAGAAGTGTGTGCTTTTTAATCCTATTCTTGTTATTACCTAGCTGTTTGGCCTTGATTAGGATACTTAACTCCAAGCATCAGTTTCCTCATTTGCAAAAGAAAGGGTTTGTGCTTTCATGATTTTAACTGCTCTTTTATTTATTTTTTTAATGGAGTATTACTCAGCTATTAAAAAGAATACATTTGAATCAGTTTTAATGAGGTGGATGACGCTGGAGCCGATTATACAGAGTGAAGTAAGCCAGAAAGAAAAACACCAATACAGTATACTTACACATATATATGGAATTTAGAATGATGGTAATGATAAACCTGTACACAAGACAGCAAAAGAGACACAGTTGTATAGAATGGCCTTTTGGACTCTGTGGGAGAGGGAGAGGGTGGGATGGGTTGGCAGAGTGGCAATGTAACATGTGTGATATCATAAGTTAACTGCTCTTTTAATTTCTCTGGATGATCTGGTTCACATGCATTCTCATGAGAAGGAAAATCAACGAGAACACCGCAAAGCCTCCATACAAGTATCTTTAAGTCTTTAGAGAACAAACTCATGATTACCAACGGGGAAGAGGGGTGGGGAGGGATGTATGAGGAGTTTGGGATTAGAATATGCAAACTAGCATATATATTGCTAGAATGGGGAAACAATAAGCTCCTATAGCAACTATACTCAATATCCTGTGATAAACCATAATGGAAAAAATACTTCAAAAAGAATATATATTGATATGTGTGTGTGTGTGTGTGTGTGTGTGTGTGCACGCGCATGCTCACTCACTTCAGTTGTGTCTGACTCTTTGCAATCCTATGGACCACAGCCCACTGGCTCTTCTGTCCATGGGAGTCTCCAGGCAAAACACTGGAGTGGGTTGCCATGCCCTCCTCCAAGGGCTCTTCCTGAAGCCTATATTTATATATATATAGATACACATAACTGAATCACTTTGCTGTACAGCAGAAATTAGCACATATAAACCAACTATACTTCAATTTTTAAAAGGTGCCATAAGTCTCAACAGAAGATAACAGTGAGATAAAATATATCATGTGTACCTCTTGGTATGAAACTCTAACCCCCTCCACCCCGCAAATTAAACAAAAATAGAGAAAACCCATCCAGTCAGAAGGGAATATCTAATTCTCAAAAAAAACACAGTGGATTTCAGAAGATACAAGAAAATTCTCCACGGTTCAGCAAAGCACCACCGAGCCATTTGGCACAATGTTCCAGAAAAACAAAGACAATGAAATGAAAGAAAAATAGCCCAGCAGAAAGGTGGATCGATAGAGCACTCAGCAACCCCAGTAGGGACAACAGGGTGCCATAAAATCAGACTGAAGTCACGAAAAGTTTGGTAAACGTTCTGAAGGCCACATCGGGTCATTGTCAAAAGTTATGTGTTTAATGTGAGACCTCATCCAAACTTGTTTGGGTTGATATTTTCTTTACAGCATGACTTCAAGCAAGTGATAAATACAGTAGACTCTGCCACAAGAAATATAGGACATTTCAAGACAGAACTACTGTTTCTCTGGCTTTGTCATGAGCGACAATAACATTTAATGGCAAGAACTCAAGACCTAAAGTAAGCAGAACTCAGGTTCTGTTTTTTTTTTTTCTCTGTTTGATGCTGAGACATTTACAGACCTCTCTGAACCTCAGCATCATCCTCTGGCAAGTGATGAACCCCGACACCCCGGGACTACTCCGAGGACTGAAACAGTACCTGAAAACACTCCACAAGATGCTTGCAGGGACTTCCCTAGTGGTCCCGTGATGAAGACTCTGAGCTTCCAATGCAGGGGGCACAGTTTCCATCCCTGGTCAGGGAACTAAGATCCCACATACCAGGTGGTATGGCAAAAAGAAAAAAAAAGAAAAGAAACTGCTTGCACATAACGTACCTCTCTGATGAATGTTAGTAATTTCTATTATGTGATGCTTCATGTTTTGGGCTCAGAAGGAGCATTTATAGAATATTTACTATAAACTCCAGATCCTCTTCTAAACTTTCTCTGTCACTTCTCTTCACTGAAGAATCTTTCCAACAATTGTGAGCTTCTTTCATTCCACAAAGGATGCTCCCACTTACCCTAACGTGCTCCAACCTTTCACAAAAATTAGAAAAGGATCCTGTTAAGACAGGTACTTGCTTTAATAAGGCCTGTATCACTTAATAAGAAAACAGTCCTTAATCCTAAAGCAAACTTCTAGCCAGGCAGTTGGGAGAAAAAAAAAGATTCATTTAATTTCCACCTATGGTCCATATTCTTCTAGACCATGTGACAGCCATCAAAAATACAGCATTCACGCATATAAAACTCCAGGTTATTCACATGGCTTTTGTGTCTGTTAGTCACTCAGTTGTGTCCAACTCTCTGGAATGCCATAGTCTGAGTAAGCAGAATTTCCTTCAGATTTAAAATACATAAAATCCCCTGGAGAAGGGCAGGGCAACTCACTCCAGTATTCTTGCCTGGAGAATCCCATGGACAGAGGAGCCTGGTGGGCTACAGTATAGGGAGTTGCAAAGAGTTGGACACGACTAAGCAACTTTAGCACGCATGCATGCAGGCATCTTAAGTCTACAACTTAAAGAAGCAAAAGCGGGGGCGGGAGGAGGGGGCGGAATCATTCCCAAAGTTTCTAGTTTCTATTTCTAATCTTCAAGGATGTTTTTCAATGACAATTCAGAGGAGGTAAACGTTTTTAAAAGGGAACATAATGGAAGTTATTTTTGTTCATTTGAATGTGTGCGTCCACTCATTAATCCATTCGGCATTTTCTGAGCTCCCGCTCTGCGAAAACCATCAAAGCATGGGGCCAGGTACAGTTCGGGATTCGGAGATGAATGGGACGCTGCATTTTCTAAACGAGCTCATATTAATAACAGCTGATGGAAAAGCAACAGTAAAACCAGGCTCCACGCAGAGCAGGGGTGGAGGGACGTGTTCGAACCCGAGGGCAGCAGTGGGGGAAAACAGACACGGCAAAGTGACAACTGAGATGACTCATGGAGAATCATTAGGTTTTGTTTGTTCTGCAGTCAGAGGAGGGGAGCATGAAGGCTTGGCAATACTGCAGTGTAAAGAGAGAGTATGGCTACCCAGGTGGAGGCACAGCACTCCATGGCATCTTGAAGGATCCTGAGCCATCCTTAGCCAGAACGTGGGAAGGTCGGTGAGGGGAGTGATCCTGGAAAAGATGAGACCGGATGGAGGAGGCTGGCTGGACCATACCCAATGACAGCACCAATGGAAGGAATACTTATTGCCCGCCGCCAGGCGCTCTGCCTGGTGCTTCCCATGGACTAACAGAGGGCAGGGGCTCCCTAATAACTCTGTGAAGCAGGGGCTTCTGATGCCAGCTTTACAGCCCAAGAAACTGAGTTCAGAGAGCCTGGTTACTAAAGACATCTGACTGATGTAAACAGAGGGTCTTTGCCTTTCACTTAGACCCATCAGCCCCCAAAGGTCAGGCTCTTGGCCATGGTAAATAAATGAGCTTAGATTTCAACTTTGAAAAGACCCTGATGCTGGGAAAGATTGAAGGCAGGAGGAGAAGGGGACACAGCAGATGAGATGGTTGGATGGCATCACCGACTCAATGGACACATGTTTGAGCAAACTCCAGGAGTTGGTGATGGACAGGGAGGCCTGGCATGCTGCCAGGGGGTCACAAAGAGTCAGACATGACTGAGCGACTGAAATGAACTGAACTGAACTGGGACTTCAACTGGTAGCCATGAAGGATCCATGAAGGACATCTGAGGAAGGGGAGGACATGTTCTGACTTGCATCTTCAGAGATCATCTGGCCATGCTGTACAGAATGGGCTGGAAGTGACAGAGATGGAAATAGAGGTTCGGGAGCTATTGGAAAACACAGTCTCTGCAGCTGCTTTGCCTGACTGTTTATTTGCGCTTCATCACTGGCTGGCTTTGTGACTTGAGGCAAGTTACTCAACCTCTCTGAGCCTCAAGGTCTCCATCTGTAATATGAGAATCATAGCAATACAGTGGCTGCAGTCATGAAATTAAACAACGCTTGCTCCTTGGAAGAAAAGCTATGACAAATCTAGACAGCATATTAAAAACCAGAGATATGACTTTGCCAACAAAGGTCCATATAGTCAAAGCTGTGTTTTTTCTAGTAGTCAGGTACACATGTATGAGTTGGATGAGAAACAAGTCTGACCACCAAAGATGCTTTCAAACTGTGGTGCTCGAGAAGACTCTGGACAGTCTCTTGGACTGCAAGGAGATCAACTCAATCTCCAGTAAATTCTAAAGGAAATCAATCCTGAATATTCATTGGAAGGATTGATGCTGAAGCTCCAATACTTTGGCCTCTTGATGCAAAGACCTGACTCACTGGAAAAGACCTTGATGCTGGGCAAGATTGAGGGCAGGAGGAGAATGGGGGTGACAGAGGATGAGATGACTGGATGGCATCACTGACTCAACAGACATGAGTTTGAACAAATTCTGGGAGATAGTGAAGGACGGAGAAGGCTGGCCTGTGTCAGGAGCCAGACTGAGGAATCCCACCTGTGACAGGGTCATGTGGCAAACTCAGATGGCAAGGCAATTGAGTCATCGAATTTCTCCCTGTTTTTTCCTGAACATGTGCCCCCCAAAATAAGAATTTGTCTGTTTTCCAATTATTTTCTGACTTTCTCTGGAAAAAGTTAATTCAGGGCTTTGGCCTTCTGCATTTGAAAGGAGTGTTTCAGCCCAACCCTCCTTTGATAATGCTCTAGCCTGTCTAACAAGTTCCCCTGACCTTCTACAAGCTTGTAAATTACTCACACCCTCCCAACTGTGAGGGGCACAAAAGCCTTAAAGTATCTTAAAGTTTCAGAGCCTTTTCAAATTCATATTGGTGACAGGATTTCATGGTTAACTCAATGATTGCTGCCAGACCTCCTTATTTTTTATCTATCAGGCACCCGGGAAGATGTAATCAATGTAAATGGGATATGGAAAAGTATATATAGTAGTTTTGATGTTAGCAATACTACACTTTTGAGTAAATTACTTTTTCTTTTGCTATAAATCACTGTACTTCCTTTTATTACAAATTGCTGTATTTTTATTTAGTGTTTTCTGAGAGTGGCATTCAGACTTTGGAAAGGTTAACACAAATGAGTCTTCTGGTTAATAAAACCTCATCAGAAGAGAGCCATAGAAATGTTGACAGGCCTCTTGGCCAGAAGATAATGTAAACCACCTGGACTTTTGTAACGGGAGAGTATGCAAAAAAGAAAGCCTTTTCTCAATGAGGGTCAAGACTGCTGCCCCTGCTTAACTCTGCATATTCCATTATGTACAACTTGGGGTATATAAGCTGATTTTGAAAAATAAACTTCCCTTTTTCCCTTTTGGAGTCTTGCACCGACGACACTGGGCTTCCCCATGTCGTTCTTTTCTTTTTCTCCCCTTTTTCGGCTGAATTCCCATCTGGGGCGTAGAGGCTCGCCATGTCTACTTACCTGTCCTGGCTGCTAAGATCCGTAAGAGAGAGAGCCCAGGCGGGGCACTCTCCGATATTCAAACGGACGCCGGTGGCCTAACGTAGATGGTGCAAACCTCTTCTCTCGAGGTTTTATTGGCTCCCACGTAAACCAAGTTATTCAGCCTTCTTTTCTCCATCTAATTTTCCTACTATACTATTTCTTCCTAATCTATTCTTATATTTCTAAATAAGTAAGTTTTTCCTCGCCGACGCCATCCCCCCTTCGAATCACCCTGGATCCACCGGGGCTGGACTCCGGCAGGCATGCTACAGTCTATAAAGTCACAAAGAGTCAGACACGACTGAACAACTGAACAACAACAAAATAATACCACTCCTCTCAAGAAAATTGTTTTAGGAATGAAGGCATTAATGTATTTAGAGTCTTTATATCTGCCTGATTCACTGAAGCCACTTAAGAATGATATTAATTAGCTTGTGTGAAAGTCACTGAGTCGCGTCTGCCTCTTTGCAAGCACATGGACTATAAAGTCCATGGAATTCTCCAGGCCAGAATACTGGAGTGGGTAGCTTTTCCCTTCTCCAGGGCATCTTCTCAACCCAGGGATTGAACCCAGATCTCCCCCATTGCAGGCAGATTCTTTACCAGCTGAACCACAAGGGAAGCCCAAGGAGACTGGAGTGCATAGCCCATCCTTTCTCCAGAGAATCTTCCTGACCCAGGAATCGAACTGGGGTTTCCTGCATTGCAGGTGGATTCTTTACCAACTGAGCCATCAGCTGCTGCTGCTGCTAAGTCGCTTCCGTCGTGTCCGACTCTATGCGATCCCCACAGACAGTAGCCAGCCAGGCTCGCCCCTCCCTTGGATTCTCCAGGCAAGAATACTGGAGTGGGTTGCCATTTCCTTCTCCAATACATGAAAGTGAAAAGTGAAAGTGAAGTCGCTCAGTTGTGTCCGACTCTTAGCGACCCCATGGACTGCAGCCTACCAGGCTCCTCCGCCCATGGGATTCTCCAGGCAGGAGCACTGGAGTGGGGTGCCATTGCCTTCTCCAATGCATGAAAGTGAAACGTGAAAGTGAAGTCGCTCAGTCGTGTCCGACTCTTAGCGACCCCATGGACTGCAGCCCACCAGGCTCCTCCATCCATGGGGTTTTCAGGCAGGAGCACTGGAGTGGGGTGCCATCGCCTTCTCCACTGAGCCATCAGGGAAGCCCAATAATTAGCCTGGCTTACCACAGCCTTAAACAAAAGACACACTGAGAAGGAAAGAGAGACAGTGGATCAGCCCATTCAGATGAGTCCCCGGGGTGGCAAGGTTTCGGGCACTGGCGTGTTCCTCTTTGTGCTGTTAGTCTTCAGCGTGGCTCTCCCTTTTGAAGCTCCCACCGCCGAAGGCATCACTCAGGAGGCTTCTAGATCAGACTGTGGCTGAGTAAATGCTCCTCAACAGGGCACACAGCTCTGGGGAGGGGGTGGTGGTGCTAGAGATGAGAACCAAGCAACAGGGAAATGGGCCAAGGTCCCTGTGCTCTCTTCCACCCACTACTGCCAACTCCATCGTGTGCCTACCCAGTGCCACTGTTTGGCATCCTAAGCTCCAAGTTACCTTGTAGGGGTTGCCTGGTCACCCAGGAACCAAACCAGACTGTCATTCCAGATTTTCCACAAACACCCAAAGGGCAATGGGACATATTCAAACATCAGACTGCATTTGCATCCGACAGACACTGGAAAGCACCAGTCTGTCTCCTTCCCAAGGGCTAACCTCTGGGAAACACTCCCCTAAGATGGCTTGTCAATCTTGAACCCTCCTTGGTACATTAGCACTAACGGTCTCTTTACTTTTTAATAAGTACTGTTACCAACCCAGGAAAAAAGAAAAAACCAAAAGGTCTTGGTGAATCACATGTGTGTGCTACCTTAACTGAACCCATCAGGCTCTATTTAGCTAAAGGTGAAGTTCAGATACTTTGCAGCGGCCTTGAACTTGATTTGGAAAAAAAAAAAAATCATCAAGCTCCAGCAGCTGTCACACCCCGATAATTCTGCAAACCTAAGGGCAAACTGAAAATCTGTCACCTGAATTGATCTTTATCTTCTACCTCATTAGGGATCTGCTGTTTATCTGTGGTGTATAATGATGGGAGGCTTGTGAGTCGCCCTGAGAGTTACTCTGGCTCTGTTAGTGGTGGAAAAGGGTAATAGGCGATGGCTTATGTTGAGCACACCACGCAGGAGAACTGAGCTCTTGCATACCAGTAGCATTCTCACGTTACAGATGAGGAATCCACGGTTCAGAGAAGTTCATAACACGCCCAAGTTCACCACAATGGGAAGGTCACCAGGAAGTGGTGATGCTGATGCAAGCCACCATTTGACAGCAGATCCACAGGGGTCCACCCTATGATGAATCAGCGGCCACCCATTTATCATCTCCTTCTGGGCAGGATGGGCTTCCCTCATAGCCCAGTTGGTCAAAAATCTGCCTGCAATGCAGGCGACCCCAGTTCAATTCCTAGGTTGGGAAGATCCGCTGGAGAAGGGAAAGGCTACCCACTCCAGTATTCTGGCCTGGAGAATTCCATGAACTGTGTAGTCCATGGGGTCACAAAGAGTCGGAAAAGACTGAGCGGCTTTCTCTTTCAACTTTCTGGAAAGTCCATTTAAGGAGCTCTGATAGCTAACAGTCACTGCTCAGTGTGCTAACCATTCTCAAAATACCGGCTCCTCTGGAATGGATAAAGAAGATGTGGTATATACATGCAATGAAATATTACTGAGCCATTAAAATGAATGGAATAATGTCATTCACAGCAACGTGGATGGACCCAGAGATTGTCGATCCATCCATACTGAATGAAGTAAGTCAGACAGAGAGAAATATCACATGATGTCCCATATATGCAGAATCTAAAAAGAAATGAGACAAGTGAATTTATTTACAAAACACAAACAGCCTCACAGACTTAGAGAACAAACTTATGGTTAACAGTGGGGAAGGTTGGGGGGGACGGGATAGATGGGGAGTTTGGGATGGTCATGTACACACTGCTGTATTTAAAATGGATAACTAACAAAGACCTACTGTGTACACAGGGAACTCCGCTCAATGCTATGTGGCAGTCTGGGTGGGGCGGGGGGAGTTTAGGGGAGAGTGGAGACATGAGAATGTATGGCGGAGACACTCTGCTGTCCACCGAAACTATCGCAACATTGTTAATCTGCTATGCCCCAACACAAAATTTAAAAATTCAAAAAATTATTGCCTCCTCTGACCATCATATTGAACTGTGAGGCAGTAACTGCTTTAATATCCATTTTCCAGATAAGCAATATGAGGATTTGAAGAAAATGGCCACCCAGGTTTTTAGTGATAAACCTACTATTCTGCTTCCAGAATCAAACTTTTGCCCTTTTTGAGTTTAGACAAATTTACACAAGTGTCGTGCATGAGTGCTAAGTCACTTTAGGCACATCCAAGTCTTTGTGACCCCATGGACCATAGCCTGCCAGGCTCCTCTGTCCACGAGATGTTCCAGGCAAGAACACTGGAGTGGGTTGCCATGCCCTTCTCCAGGAGATCTTCCCAACCTAGGGATCGGACCCACATCTCTTAGTCTCCTGCATTGGTAGGTGGGTTCTTTACCACTAGCCACCTGTCCCCCCCCCACTCCGGGAAGTCCTGTCTTGTTTCTTATTTGGGTATCTAGCACTGAACTTGGCACCAAGCTGACAACCAGTGATTGATGAGCAGGGATGAGTGGACGAATGCCCAGAACCATGGAGGGCATCTCTGTGAAGTCAAGTGGAAGCTTCCCCTCCATGCCCACAGCATCTTGCAAGGTGCCCAGCACACAGCAGGCACTCAATAAATGTGCAAAGAATGACTGTTGCCACGACTCAGTGCATGCGGACCCAGGGCTCTGCTTTCTCTGCAGAAGAGGGAGAGATGCTGTTTGATGCCTATCTCCCAAGCTAAGCCTTTGCATTCCTTTCCCGCCCTCCACAATAACCACATAGAAATGTGCAAGGAAAACGGTTATGTTACATCTGGTGTCCTGCTGGATTAACTTGTGGCCCAGGGGACATTATCAGTGTCGAGGATCATAATCCTTCACTCCCTATCTCTGTGCAAACAAAACTGACAAAACGCTCCCAGGGCTCTGGGAAGTAACCTTCACGTTTGTGAGCGGCCGGCTCTACACGCTTTCTTCCTGAGTGGGGTCCCCCGTCCCGTCCGCATCTCAGGAAGGAGGCCGGATGGTCCCACCAGCACCGTGCAGGCTATCAGCAGCTTCACCCCAGTAATCTGACATGTGTGAAATGAGCCCGCTTATCAGTGAGGAGAGTGCCCAGCAGCTTTTAGGGATTCGGGAGGGACCTGCTGGCCGCTGCAAATCTCTCACCAGTGCGCTGGAGTTTGACACTTAATATTCAAACCCAACTGCGGGCTATGTACTCAGAGGATAAAACTTGGTAATAGCACACAGACTGATGGGCTGAGCATACAAACCTCCAATGTAAAGACTCACTTAAGAGCTTTCTGCCGCAAATGGAACTGGAAGGGAGGGAGGGAGAGAGGTCGGGGGAGAGGGAGAGGGGCTGGAAAGCAGAGTCACAGTGAAAACAAGTAAGGGAGAACCAGCTTCAGAATCCCCAGCAGAATCCAGCAATCTGATGGTGGTGGGGCTAGTGGGGCTTAGAAGAAACAAAATAACTAAACAAAGATGTATATTGCTTACCCCTTTGTCTCCTTAAACAATACGGAATGACTTAAAAACACAGTACAATAGCTTATCATTCTGTTTAAATTCATCGTATTTATATTCATTATTTTTCCCACCAGGGACTCAAAACAAGAGGAACATTTCTGGAATTACACATCACCATAGAGAGACATGCAAAAGGACAATCTCGTACTTATGTGCCAACTGCCAAAACACAATTTCCCCACATGCATTAACCTAAGAAGACTCTACACTGTCTAGCTAATTTGATAGCCTCTTGGAGAATCTCATACAGGGCTGAGCATGAAGTAGGCGCTCAATCACTGCTGATGGGTGAGAGTTATTCTATAAGAGGGCACATTCATATCTACTGTTCTCCATTTTATAGAAGTTCTGAACTAAGCCTGCTTAGACAAAAGGAAGTCAATGGATCTAAGTGGCCCATGTGTACACAATGTTTAAACCATTCACCATTTAAAATAATTCATGAAAAACTTGCTGATGCTGAAAAACCATATTAAATATCTAATTCTGACTCTTCCTGATAAACCAAAATATCCAACCGCACTGAGACCATATTTTGCACAGCAAGAACCTCATGAGCTGAGTAGCTGATGCTTCCTTTAGAAAAGGTGTGTGCTCTCCCCAGCCCCCATCCATCTCAACTCTCTCGAGTCATGTCAGTCATATATGTTATCTGTTTGACCCTCTGTAGGCATTTGGATACCTGATGTCTGGTTCACCTATTTCGAGTGTAAGGTATACACTCTATCTTCATTTTATTCACTGAAATGCTTTTTACTCTTAGGATAAACATCAATGCAATTCTTCCCTTTGCCCAACTCCCCGCTCTACCCCTGGAATTTTGAGATGGCACAAACACATGCAGGCGTATTGGCTACAAGAAGAGAATAAAATTTGATGGAAGCAATCTAAATGTCCATTGACAGATGAATGGATAAAGAAGAGGTGGTATATATGTGTAATGGAATACTACTTAGCCACGAAAAGCAGAGAAACTGGATCATTTGCAGAGATGTGGATGGACCTAGAGTCAGTCATACAGAGTGAAGTAAGTCAGAAAGAGGAAAACAAATATCATATATTAATGCATATATGTGGCATCTAGGAAAATGGTACATAGATTATTTCATTTGACAGACACACAGACACAGAGAATAAATGTATAGATGCATTTGTTTGGGGGAGGTGTTGGGATTGGGAGATAGGGATTCACATATATACAGTACTAGGCATAAAACAGAAAACTAACGGGAACCTACTGTAAAGTACAGGGAAGCCTACTCAGTGCTCCGCGGTGACCTAGATGGGAAGGAAATCTAAAAAAGAGGGGACATATGTATATGTATCACTGATTCACCTTGCTGTCTGTTAGAAACTAACATGACACTAAAAAGCAACTATACCCCAATAAAAATTAAAAAAAACAAGAAGAATAAAAGTTGACTCTCTGATGACATTCTGAGTGAGTAAAGTGGCTTTTCCCTTTCCGTTCTCATTATAATTGCAGAAATCTTCAAAGGGGTGGGCGGATTTCAACCAACACACTGAGCTTTGAAACCAAAGTTTTTGATGATCACATCACTGGCTCGCACCTATGACCCGCAGTGGCTTCCTGAAGCCTGCAGAATGCTGGGAAACTGCTCAGTATCAGGGCTACAGAACAAACTGACCTGTCGCAACAGTTCTAGACTCTCGTCTCTTGACCATCTGATGCTGTCCACTACCACCCAGACGCCACATCTCCTGGGGCCTGCCCCATATATCTTCCTTCCTCTGGTGTCCGAGGTTGTACTCATCCTCATTCCTTGGGCTGGAATCCCATTCCTTGATCCTCTGCAGAGGAAAACCACACCCGTGCTTCATGGTCCAATTCTAATATCATTTCCCAAGAGGAGCTGGAATTAACTCTCCCCAGTCTGCGAAGGCTAAACTAGCCCCTTTACCCTTGGATTTCTATGATCCTCTATTCACATGCCCTTACTAATAGCATATCTAAGTTATCACACAGTGGCTTATCTCATAGATATTTTTTGCTTGTCTCTGTCCAAACTTAGACACAGAGCTTCTTGAAGGGAGAAAATTATTCCACTTTGTGTCTTGAGAGCTTATCAAAGGACCTGGTCAACACATACCTAAAGCAGAAAACGGTGAGCCCAGACACAGCTGTAAGGACACTCCAGAGAGAGGGATCTTAAATCTTGCTGGGGAGGATCAGCACAGTTTCTCAGGAGATGGAAGTTTTGAGAGGGTATCAAGATGCTTGTTTCTTGGAAGAAAAGCTATGACAAACCTAGACAGAGTATTAAAAAGCAGAGATGTCGCTTTGCCAACAAAGGTCCATATAGTCAAAGCTATGGTTTTTCCAGTAGTCATGTACGGATGTGAGAGTTGGAATAAAGAAGTCTGAGTGCCTAACAATGGATGCTTTTGAAATGTGATCCTAGAGAAAACTCTTGAGAGTCCCTTCGCCTTTAAAGAAATCAAACCAGTCAATCCTAAAGGAAATCAACCCTGAATATTGACTGGAAGGACTGAGTTGAAGCTGATGCTCCAGTACTTTAGCCACCTAATGCAAAGAGCCAACTCATTGGAAAAGACCCTGATGCTGGGAAAGATTGAAGGCAAAAGGAGAAGGGGGTGACAGCAGATGAGATGGTTGGATGCCATCACTGACTCAAGGGAGATTAGTCTGAGCAAACTCTGGGAGACAGTGAAGGACAGGGAAGCCTGGTGTGCTGCAGTCCATGGAGTTGCAGAGTTAGACATGACTTAGTGACTGAACAACAACTGTTGTAGAACTATGAATAAGAATGTAGACTTTAAAGCCAGAATGCCTGGGTTTAAATTCCAGCTCCAATACCTCCTGGATACATAAAGCATATTAATCATTATTATTTGAGCTGGACTATACAGGGCAGGTATGATTTAGACCTGGAGGAGTGGACATACCCCAAGTGCGGGGAAGAGCATAGATAGAGTCAGGGAAGAAGGGAACTGCAGGAGCCCGAAGTCCACCATATCGTAACCTTCGGCATGTCACTGTGAGTAGTGGACAATGGGTTGAAACAGGCTGGAGCCACATCAAAAAGGACTTTGAATGTCAGTCTAGAATATATTTTTTTGATCTGTGTTTTGTAAGAAGTAGAGAACTGGAATGTTCAAGGATGTGGCTCCCAGGCTGGGGTTTAGTTAACTCTTTCTTTTAGGCAAGTCTCTTCCTAACCACGTCTGGAGAACAGCAAAGCTGTTAACAGGGATGTGTGAAGTCAGACATGGACAGTTCAGGGACTTTTTGACAATGTGCCAATAAGATCACTCATGTGGAAGGAACAAAAATCACTTTGAGCAGAGGAATTCCCCAGGCTGAAACACACAGGGAAGAAGAGGCACCCTCTCCCATCATTTCATCAGTTTCTTTAAGACATTAATCTAAATTCCACAAGACAAAGCAGGGCTTAAAGCTGATAGAAACATGGATATGAATGGGTTGGTTTTAATGTTTGAGCATCTCTGTTTGACAATGGATTATAGAATGATTTTAATGTCTTGGTAAATTCCCAAGCTACCTCCCACCAAAATAAAAAAAAAAAAAAAGAATTCACATATACTTAGATTTTCTTTAAAATATTTTTTGAAACTGTTTCTTTCCCTGAGAAGCCACTGGAGTGATTCCTACCTGTTGTATGTGATACTTTGTGGGAAAAATATTTTATTAGCCACACCTTCCTTACTTTAATGTCAGAGTTTACAGGTACACCAGGATTCACTGAGAGCAGCCATATAGAAAAGGACATTCTTATATCTTAAACAGTTTAGACCTGAACTGAAAGTGCATGCTCACACATACACACACACACACAAACACATACACTCCAATAAGAAGTCTGTAGTTTTGGCAGATCCTAGAAGGCAATGGCACCCCACTCCAGTACTCTTGCCTGGAAAATCCCATGGATGGAGGAGCCTGGTAGGCTGCAGTCCATGAGGTTGCTAAGAGACACAACTGAGAGACTTCACCTTCCCTTTTCACTTTCATGCATTGGAGAAGGAAATGGCAACCCACTCCAGTGTTCTTGCCTGGAGAATCCCAGGGACAGGGGAGCCTGGTGGGCTGCCGTCTATGGGGTCGCACAGAGTCGGACATGACTAAAGTGACTTAGCAGCAGCAGCAGCAGCAAGAGGGGAAAAAAAGTGAGTAAGAGAGAGACTGGGAAGAGGAAAAATAAATTGCATGTCTGGCACTTCCACCATGTCCTGTGGTCTCATCCTGGCAAGAGAAGGCCTGACTTTCAGAATCTCCTCTAGATGAAGCCTACAGTGTCTAGTGTGGAGAGGATCATACCGTTTATTTGCAACTGTACATTTCATGCAATAATAAAAGCTACCCTGCACCACCATGGACACCTTCAGTATTAATTGAGCACCTAAGCGGTACAAAAGCCTTTTGTCCCCCATATGCATTAAATGTATCGGGGCCACGATAGGAACACTGTTCTAGTGCTACCCTCCTCTGCTTTCCGCATTCACATACTAGTCATACTGAATGAAATTACTGCTGTTTATCATGACAATCCAAGCTCTTATCACACGTGACTAATTATAACTTTCAGGCAAAGTGGCGGAATTCATGACAAGGTAGTTTCGAAAATGTAATCCTTCCGCTTTGTCTAAAAATGCTGTAGCCACAATTTCCCACATTTCTATACTCTTTCCCTCATTTTGCTTAAAAGCCTCGTCCCTCTCTTATAATCCTGTTGCCTCTTCTCTCTATTCCCCTCGTTAAGCTGTTATATTTCCATTTCATTCTCAACTATCAAAGGTATTCAGATTTCCCCATCCTCCTTTCTCTTTCTACACTGCTTCGTGAAATCATTATTCTCTCATTGTGGGCTGATTCTTTATATTACTCATTCAATTTGCTCTCCTTACAAATGGCCTCAAGTCCTTACTACATTCAGAAGACATTTGCATTATTTTGTTCCTTCAAATTGCCTGGAAGGCATTTTTTTCCGCAGGATGCATCTAGCTCTACCTTTCCATAATTCTTATTCATTGCATCTTCTTATACGGCAGCTAGCTATACTTTGATTCAAAATTAGTATCGTTTATGGAAAAGACAGATGCTGGACATGATATGAAATGGAAAGCTAGTCAATCTGGCATAAGAAAGCAGCATTTGAGCAATTTCCAATGAACAGATATAGTTCCATAAGATAAGCACTGGCAGGCTCCTGTATGTTTCCCTTCTTCTTATTGCTGTGATTAAAGTGAGAGCTGGTTGGTGTGTACCAGCTAACATCTAAGTAACTTCCTCACTTCCTATTGGTTAGTGAGTGACTTCCCCACTTTCTATTCGCTAATGAGTGACTTCCTCACTTCCTATTGATAAATGAGTGACTTCTCCACTTTCTATTGGTTAGTGAGTGACTTCTCCACTTTCTATTGGCTAATGAGTGACTTCCTCACTTCCTATTGGTGAGGAAGTGAGTGACTTCCTATTGGTGAATAAGTGAATGAGTGACTTTCTCACTTCTAGGTTACACTTCCTATTGGGGTTTTATTCTTTGTAGAACCATTCAGAGATAGAAAGTCAAGTTCTTCACCAATCTTTTCTTTATTAGGCTGTGCTGAGTCTTCAGTGCAGCAGATGGGATCTTCCATCTGTACTGCAGCATGCGGGATATGTGGTTGAGGCACGCGGGATCTAGTTCCCTGACCAGGGATTGAAACCAGGACACCTGAATAGGGAATGCAGCGTCTTAGCCACTGGACCACCAGGAAAGCCCCCCTCCATCAATGTCTTTCCACTCTTCCCACCAAATCAATGAAAAGCAAGCTGGGACATGTTCATGCAAAGACTGTTCAATGGTGTGATTTGAAGGAAAGTTCATCCACATTTCTAAACAGATTCTTTGTTAATCTAAAAATACACTACCCCCCCCACACACAAAATCATTCTGTAACTTGTGCACAAAGGGCACCATTGGTAGAAAAAAAAAAAATCATAAAAGCTCATTCTGTTCAAAGTCAGGTTGTTGTTTGTTCAGTTGCTCAGGCATGTCTGACTCTTTGCGACCCCATGGACTGCAGCACACCAGGCTTCCCTGTCCTTCACCATCTCCCGGAGCTTGCTCAGACTCATGTCCATTGAGTCAGTAATGCCATCCAACCATCTCATCCTCTGTCATCCCCTTCTCTACCTGCCTTCAATCTTTTCCAGAATCAAGGACTTTTCTAATGAGTTGGTTCTTCATATCAGGTGGCCAAATTATTGTAGCTTCAGCTTCAGCATCAGTCCTCTTAATGAATATTCAGGGTCGATTTCCTTTAGGATTGACTGGAGATTGGACTGATCTCCTTGCAGTCCAAGGGACTCTCAAGAGTCTTCTCCAGCACCACAGTTCGAAAGCATCAATTCTTCGGTGCTCAGCCTTCTTTATGGTCCAACTCTCACGTGCGTGCATGACTACTGAGAAAACCATAGCTTTGACTATACAGACCGTTGTCAGCAAAATTGGAACCCACATGTAATTGTTATTTAACCTTTCTCACACTCCTGGGAGCTGAAGGAAATAGTTCTGTACCCTCCCAGAGTGACAGAGTATTAATGAGAAGCATTACCTCAGAATGAATATCCAAGAATTACTGACAGCTCCAAAAGACCTTAAAGCTCCAGGATCCCAACTAACCCATCCCCACCAGGGAAAACCAGGTTCCAACACTCAACCCAGCAGACAGGCATGTTGAGATGTTCTTCCCATATCTGATTACAGAGCTAAGTCCTGGCTTCAGCTACTGAACCAGTAAAGGCAGGCAGTAGACAGTCTTACTAATAGCATAAGCCTGAAGCCAGAGCTCCTGGACTCAAATCCCAGCTCTGCTTTCTCTTGAAAGTGCACCTTATCACTTTCATTTTTCTCAACCTAGAAATAATAAAAAAACCATTATGGTACCCACACTAGGATATTCAGGAAAGTTGGGATGAAATAACAGATGCATAGTAGTAAGTATATGGGGTGGCACCCACAGGTTCAAAGTCCTTGTTGCTCAGAGTGGTCTATGATCTAAAGAACTCCCCATCCTATCATGGGGGGTTCATTTGAATCAGTTCTAATGAGGTGGATGTACCTGGAGCCAATTATACAGAGTGAAGTAACCCAGAAAGAAAAACACCAATACAGTATACTTACACATATATATGGAATTTAGCAAGATGGTAATGATAAACCTGTACGTGAGACAGCAAAAGAGACACAGATGTATAGAACAGCCTTTTGGACTCTGGGAGAGGGAGAGGGTGGGATGATTTGGGAGAGTGGCAGTGTAACATGTATGATATCATAAGTGAAACGAATTGCTGGTCTAGGTTCGATGCAGGATGCAGGATGCTTGGGACTGATGCACGGGGATAATCCAGAGAGAGGGTGTGGGGCGGGAGGGGGGAGAGGGGGTCAGGATTGGGAGTTCATGTACACTCGTGGCTGATTCATGTCAATGTATAGCAAAATGAATACAGTATTGTAAAGCAAAACAAACTAAAAAATAAAAATTAATTTAAAAAAAAAGGCTAAATCTCAGGCTGTAAACCACATCTTGTTGTGATTGGTTAGTCGCTTAATTCGTGTATGACTCTCTTGCAATCCCACAGGTTCTTCTGTCCAAGGCATTTCCCAGGCAAGAATACTGGAGTGGGTTGCTTATTTTCTTCTCCAGAGGATCCTCTCCATCCAGGGATTGAACCCACCTCTTCTGCATTACAGACGGATTCTTTACCACTGAGCCACCAGGGGAGCCCCAACCTACATCTACTGAATCAGAATCTGCATTTTCTTTTTTTGAGTGCTGTTTATTTTTTTAAACATATTTTCTAAAATTTATTTATTTGGCGGTACTGGCTTTTAGGTGCATATGAACATTTAGTTGTAGCACGTGGGATCTTGGTTCCCTGATCAGGGGTTGAACCTGGGCCCCTGCATTGGGAGCACAGATTCTTAGCCATTGGACCACCAGGGGAGTCCCAGAAAATGCATTTTAACAAGATCTCCTGGGTGACGCCTATGCACAAGACAGCTTGAGAAACATTGCTATAAATAACTTTTTATATCATTCTGATAAGCACTGTTGACCACAAATATTTTCTCCATAAATTTCAACAGCTTGGAGATGAAATTTTAAGGGGAAATAATCTTCCTATTTATACAATGAATCAGAGCATGCCTACTTCCCCTGGGTGTTACACATGACTAAGAGCTACACTGAGTCAGGAAGTGGACGTATGGCTCAAATGCCTTCTGAATGTCTGTAGACACAAAAACTTAAGAGCACACCAAATGCACTGATACCTAACACCACCTATTTTTAACAAGAAATTGAAGCTTAATGTGTCATAGGAAAGGGAAATGGGTCTCAGTTGAATCAGAAATCTCATCAGAAGAATCTATGTTTTACCGATATTTCCCATAGATGTTTCAACTTCAGGAATAATAGTGTGATAACTTTAAGTTTCTCTAACATTGAGGTAACTGTGCCTAATGTTAGACATTCAGATATGAGAGAGGGAGAAAAGCTTTAACGTGCTGTGTTACAAGTTACACATGTATGTGTTCCTGTGTGTGTCTGCATGTATGTGCACATACAGATGCTTCAAGCTAGCAATCTGCAAAGATCTCACTTCCTCCCTATTAATTGTCTACTCAGGGAGCAGATGCTTATTAAAGCCCGACTAGATAGCAGCAGCAGCAGATACCAGGAAGGAAGGCAGGCATTGCGCTGCATTAGCAGTGGTGAGAAGGATGCTGCAGGAAACCCCTGATGCTGTGAATGCACTGGCGGTGTTGGTTTAGTCACTAAGTCATGTCCGACTCTCGCAACCACCAGGCTCCTCTGTCCAAGGGATTCTCCAGGTAAGAATCTTGGAGTGGGTTGCCATTTCCTTCTCCAGGGGATCTTTCTGACCCAGGAATTGAACTCAGGTTTTCTGCACTGCAGGCAGATTCTTTACTGACTGAGCTACAAGGGAGGCCCTTGTGAATGGAGTAGTATTTCGTATTGTGGTTGAAATGCTCAGGACCGGGTCTGACACACAGTAGGCACTCAAAACATACCCATTGGCTAATTTAATGGGCACCATATTGGCATATACCGATTATAATACAGGACTGTTAACATGTTTGTTTTCTTCTGAAAATACAGCCAGCGTAATTTTGAGTCTGAACAGATGGATGAGATAGAGCAAGTAACAGCATGACTATTTTGGGCAGCACTCGTTGGCCATTTTAAATACGGATTAGTCACTTTGTTCCCTTAACCCTCCGTTTCAACTTGAGAATAATAAAGTGAACTGAGTTCAGTCTTGGAGACTCACTCTGCATGCAAATGCATTTTCTCAAGGTGCCACCAGTAGGGAGCAGATGACTTTAAACACCCTTGGGTGGGGTGGTGAGACTGGCATGGGCTTCGCTATTCCTTCAGCATTTTAGATGAAATGCTCCAGTCCTACTCAAAATGTACAGATTTCTGTAGGCATTTGGGTGTAGACTCTTTGATCTAATTCTCCAATTGGTCCATACTTCATTCATGCATTCAAGTTATCTCCTGCCTGTCAAGTCTGTGCCGGGCACCATCCGAGGTATGGAGAAGATATTGGCTTGAGTGGAAATGCCATGAAGACACATCCTTGCCCCCACAGATGTGAAGTCTAGGGCAGGGATGCAGAGATGGAACCAAGAAATACACACCATCATTTGGGGTTATCAACTGCCCCCAAGTCCAGTCTTCTCATAACAAAGGCTATTGAATGGGGATATCTGTGACCCAAGACATTATGTCTGGAGACGAAGTCACTACTACTCAGGGGAGCCTGTGCAGTGTCTGAGGAGCCACCGTTCCCTCTGTGCAGTAGCCTCAGATGACTCCTGGGTCCAGTGAGTTAACAGAAAGACTCTACATGGAAATTACCAACAGTACAAGAGGCATCAGCCCAGAGTCCATGCAGGGCCATCAGTAAGTCAGAGAACACTGATTCAGAATATGAGTGCTGGACTTCCCTGGTGGTCCAGTAGTTAGGAACCTGCCTGCCAGTTCAAGAGATATGCATTCAATCCCTGGTCTGGGAAGATTCCCCACACGGTGGGGCAACTGAGCCCACGTGCTGTAACTACTGAAGCCAAAGCACCTAGAACCAATGCTCTCCAACAAGAGAAGCAACTGCAATGAGAAGCCTGAGCACGGCAACTAGAGAGCAGCCCTCACTCCCTGAAATTAGAGAGAAGTCCACAGGCAGCAACAAAGACTCAGCGCAGCCAAAAATAAATTAACAAATATTTTTTAACAGAATATGATGACTTAACTTTGAGAACTCACAAAACATACCCTTATATTACTCATGACTGTGATTTCATCATCTGTTACAATGTTAACCCTGAAACTACCACATCCTAAGGGGACTAAATATGTCTAATTCCTACAGTTATCAGGAAAAGGAGGTGCAAGCTCACCAACTGATAAAGGAGAAAAGGAGGCGTGGAGATGAAGAAATCCATCCAAGACAAACCAGAAAGAAGGGAGGTCATTACTGAGCTTGGATTCACACCAAGGTCAGACATCTCAAAGATTTTCCCACATCCGAGTCAAGACTTGGGACTTTCCCCGAGTCACTGTCAGTGAGAATGTGTCTTTAATGACTCATTTGAAGGCATAAGGAGACTCGGCATCAGAACCCTTTAGAGAAGAGAGAAGAGCAGTGATGGGGGTTAGACATGGACGTCAGAGCATTGATGTCAGGCTGAGACTCCAGTTCTCATGAATTATTTAGAGCATTGCTTCAGAACCTACTTCAGCATTTCCCCAGGAAGAAGGCCATATATTACCATTTATTATGGGTGGCAAGGGGGTGTGTAATTAATATTTTGATTCAACACACTCACCTGCCTTGAGCAGTAATAATGGTTTGAAATAAATAATGCTTTGCCAACTACAAGTTATCCCACTTTCAGACAAGAAGCCTCCATGTACCTAATTCCATGACTAATGATTTACTGTTGCTTTCCTTCCTGGGTTACATTTACACCCATGTAAATAAGGAGCTTCTCAGTAGAATCTGCTCTCTCCAAGAGAACCAGAGTTTTCACAAAGAGGAGAGAAGAGGCGTGGAAGCTACCCAGAATCAGAGCCTCCTTGGATGTTGTTGAGAGACCCCTTTCCCTTCCTTGGCCAATGTTCGGTCGCTAAGTCATGTCCTACTCTTTGCGGCCCCATGGACTGCAGCACACCAGGCTTCCTTGTCCTTCACTGTCTCCTGGAGTTTGCTCAAACTATGTCCATTGAGTCAGTGATGCCATGCAACCATCTCATCCTCTGTCACCCCCTCTTCTTCCTTCCCTCTATCTCTGCCAGCATCAAGGTCTTTTCCAATGAGTTGGCTCTTCACATTGGATGGCTAAAGTATGGAGGTTCAGCTTCAACATCAGCCCTTCTAATGAATATTCAGGGTTGATTTCCTTTAGGAAATTCAGCTCCTATGCCTTCCGATTTCACACTTTCAGAAGTGGTCAAAATTTCCTCTCCTTGGTTCTTTCCATATTTCTAATAAAATGCCTTTGTCATGGTGGCTTATGCAGAACTTCCTACTTAGGGAGTTATATTTAGTATTTGGAATTCCAAATTTGTAACAATAGGCACTGCCTCCCCCCTGATCCCAGTACTACTGTGACAGACTCTTTAATATTTTTGACCTTATTTTTAATGTTCCTTTCTCTTCATTCCCTATAGTAACTACTGGGAAAAAAAAAAAAAAAACTACAAGGGTAAAAACCTGAATTTCTGAAGTTTCTATCTATGCCTTTCTCAGCGTGATCCCATGATTTTGAATGCTTCTTTTAAACTGTTGGTTTAGCAAATTCCCCCATGCCCTCTATGTGTCAGGTAAGGGAATGACAAACATATTCGCCACTTGAAAGTGTATTTGTTTTCACCCCATTTCCCAAACTGCAGTTAATAATCCTTTAATAAGAAGAACCTAGAGGGATGGAGGGATGGAATGGGGAGGGAGATGGGAGGGAGGTTCAAAAGGGAGGGGACATATGTATACCTATGGCTGTTTCATGTTGAGGTTTGACAGAAAACAACAAAATTTTGTAAAGCAATTATCCTTCAATAAAAATAAATAAATAAGAAGAACCATGTTTTCTTCGTGCGATGATGTGAACAGGGTCCCAATAACTCTAAGACAACCCAGCAGTAATGTCATTTGACCAAAGACCAATGACTGATGGGGGTAGGGGGGAAATTATCTCTGTTTCTGCCAGAGCCTCCAAGGTCTGGGGCATTCTGCTTCATGATTGAATAGCTGTTCAGTTTACAAGGTGGCATGAAAGATACCAAGGTCCTTCCCCCGCTTTTGGAATCACGCCTGACTTGTCCTGACTCAAGGAAAACACTCACACCGTATTAAAAGCTATAAAACATTGCTGTGGTGGTTTCTTCCTCAGGCATACAGGTGGGAAATGGCATTCAAGGAATAAAAACATGTGCTGTGAGTCTGTACTTCCTCAAGCCAGCATCTCCAGCACTAGTTCCAAATGTGATGATTCACTTAGGCAGGATAGTTAGGGCCTCATAAGTATGGGGATGCTTCCAAATTTTGGCAGCTCACCAGCAAGCATGGTTGGGTTTGCTTTAGGTACAGGTGTGAACTGGGTGAAAATTGATTTGTGAACGAACCCCGGAGCTGCCCTGATGGTGTAAGCAAAGAGATTATCGAACTAGTTAATTTCAGTGCCATTAGTGAAGCCAAAGAATGAACGGGGATAAAACTGCAAAGAGGAATTATATTTTTCTAGCTGCTAAGTAGATAATATGAATAATGGGGTGAAATGATTACCATCCTCCATTTGGGCACCCATGGCCTAGATGGCGTGTGAACCTAATTAATAGCCAATGCTCTTCAGAGAATGACATTCAAAACAAGCACAGGAAAAGCTCTCTGCCTCCAGCTCTTCCAGCACCATCCACACCCCCAGGAGGACCAACACAAAGAGCTGCTTTTCTGCATTGTAGTCATGTCCTTGGAAAGCCTCCCCTCTCTTTCCCTCCAAGCAAGAACAGCTTCAGGAACAAAGCTGGTCTCACATCAGACCAGTCAGAAGTTAGGTAATCAATTTAAAATGCCATCGCAGGTAATTTGGTCATATCTGCCACTCACTGTCAAACTACAGAGGCCTTACCAGAGACATGCAACTTCTCATTAGAGGACAATAGAGAAAGATAAAGAATGTGTGTGTATGTGTGTGTCCCTCGTAGACCCTTCCACAATATGCTAGCCTAAATCACTGTTATCCTTTGAATACTGGCACTTAGACACATGTGGATGACCAGCACAAAATCTGCAAAGGTAGATACCACACCCTTCCTGCTATAAAAACCTCCCAACTTTTGGAGGGAGTATTCATTTTTTACTTGATGCTGGGTGATTCCTATATATACTATCTGAAGTTTGGCCAGTCCAACCAAACCAAGAAAAGAAATGTTGATGTTTCCATTTCAACCACAGAGTTTGCTTGAGCAGAAATGGGATAAACCTGAATATACATAAAATTGAACCTATTCTCTGCAGTATGAAACAAGTAAAAGTGAGGATTTTCATATCTGCTAGATGCAGAATCAAATCCTTGCTTAGTTACTTTGCAACACTATCAACAGTCCATGGGATTGTCCAGGCCAGAATACTGGAGTGGGTGGCCTTTCCCTTCTCCAGGGGGTCTTCCCAATCCAAGGATCCATCCAGGTCTCCCACATTGCAGGCAGGCTCTTTACCAGCTGAGCCACAACGGACACCCGTGACAATGTGTACAACATCTCAATCTCTGTTTTGAAATGTTAATTTATTTGTTTATTGCTTTTCGCTGTGCTGGGTCTTTGTTGCTGTATACATGGGCTTTTCTTTAGTTGCAGTGATCAGAAGCTACTCTTCCTTGCAGTGTGAGGGTTTCTCGCTGCAGTGGCTTCTCTTGTTGTGGAGCCCAGGGCACTAGAGCGTCAGTGGTTACAGCACGTGGGCTCTGGTGTTGTGGCTCCCGGGCTCAAGAGCACAGGTTCAACAGATGTCGTGCCCGGGCTTAGTTATGGCATGGGGGATGTTCCTGGATCAGGGAGCGAACCTGTGTGTCCTGCATTGGCAGGTGAATTCTTTACCATTGAGCCACCAGGGAAGTCCTAAAGTTTATTTATTTATTGGCCACATCATGCGGCATGTAGGATAGTTCCTTGACCAGGGACTGAACCCACACCTGCCACCACGGAAGCACAGTCTCAATCACTGGACCATCGGGGAAGCCCTTACTCTCTTGACATGTGGATTGCCCTACCTGTGAGCTAAGGGTACTAGTACCTACATAAGATGTAGATTGCAAGGATAGATTAAACAAAATAATGTATACAAAACGCTTCTTGAAGTATCTAGGGCATACAGAAGGCTCAGTAATTAAACAGGCCTCAGCATGCAAAACTCGCTCTCCAAGGTTCTGAAGACTTCCCAGTGAATAGTAATTTGATGGACAGATGCTTAAACATCCCTAAGAGAAGGGACCCAGTACAAGGAGTGGAGAAGGCCATGAAGTCACAGCCAGATAGATGTAAAATTCATTGTGCAGAAAAGGAGACAAAAATTACCTTTTTAAAATCTCCCTTAGATTTTTCACTTTGAGATTACACCACCTCCATCTGTCTACAGGATGGGCATGCTGATCTGTGTGCCATCTGGGACTTTTCCCAAGAACTAGTCAATACTTGGGAGTTTAGCTGAGACAGCTTCTCTCAAAATCAAAACTTTGAGGCAATTTCTTTAATTCAAAACTTGAACTTCTTGGCATGGGTAGATAATATTTTTTCTCTACTCAGAAGCATCATAACTTGCCACTCTGAAGAGAATGTGTTTCTGTTTTGGATGATGATAAATGCTTATCCATTTGTGTCCCTCTACACAGCCTATTATGACCTAATTTTCTTTCACTTTTTCTTCATTCAAGTCAGGCAAGAAGCAGCATGGCTTGTCAAACTGCCTGGGCTCACTCTCAGACCAGTTCATAGAGTAGCAGTGAGATCTCAGGCAAGTTACTGAATCACTGTTGTCTTCATGCCCCACAGGCACTTATTATGAAGATTCAGTGAGAAGAAGTATGTAGAAAGCATCCACACTATTCATGGTTTGCTGTTATTGTCCAGTCACCCCATCGTGTCTGACTCTTTGCGACCCCATGGGCTACAGCATGCCAGGCTTCCCTGTCCTTCACTATCTCCCAGAGTTTGCTCTAATTCATGTCCATTGAGTCAGTGATGCCATTCAACCATCTCATCCTCTGCCGCCCCCTTCCCCTTTTGCCTTCAATCGTTCTATTCATGGTACCCAGTGAACACCCAAGGAATTCAGCTGGTTACTAGGAACACTGCTCTTACTATTAATATCACCAGTGCTAATCCTTACTCAACGATGCCACATAACAATTCGCAAGGGCCCCAGTCCATTCCAGTTTCTTTGAGTATTATACCCCCTCCTCTGCTATGAATTCTAGAACAAAGTCCTTCAAGGCCCAGGCCCTTGGAGAAGCTGTTTCTCCCCTGGCATGTTTGTGATAGTTTTCTCAATGACCTATTTATTTATTTTTTTTCCAATGACCTATTTAATAACCTGATATATTATTTCAAAATATGGGCTCTGGAGTCATTTTGCCATTCTCTGGATCTACCATCACAGCCGTGAAATTAAAAGACACCTGCTCCTTAGAAGGAAAGCTATGAGAAACCCAGAGAGCATATTAAAAAGCAAAACATCACTTTACCAACAAAAGTCCTTATAGTCAAAGCTATGGCTATTCCTGTCGTCATGTACCTATGTGAGAGTTGGACCAAAAAAGAAGGCTGAGCATCGGGGAATTGATGCTTTTGAACTGTGGTACTGGAGAAGACTCTTGAGAGTCCCTTGGGCTGCAAGGAGATCAAATCAGTCAATCCTAAAGGAAATCATCCCTGAATATTCACTGGAAGGACTGATGCTGAAACTGAAGCTCCAATACTTTGGCCACCTGATGCGAAGAGCTGACTCATTGGAAAAGACCCTGATGCTGGGAAAATGGGTGGCAGGAAGAGGAGGAAGTGACAGTGGATGAGATGGTTGGATGGCATCACCGACTCACTGGACATGAGTTTACACAAACTCCAGGAGACAGTGAAGGACAGGGAAGCCTGAGGTGCTGCAGTCCATGGGGTCACAAAGAGTCAGACGCAACTTAGCGACAAAAGAATAACACAAGCGCTGCTGCTACCACACTGGGTGAAAGCGGTGAGTGCACATAACCTGAGATTGACTTTCCTCATCTGTAAACTGTGACCATGACTGGTCCTGTTCCGCCCGACAATTCAGTCGTGTAACGTCCATAAACTGCCTATCCCGGCATCTGGTGCAGAGTGAGCATCTCTGAATACTAGCTGCTCAGCATTACTAAAATTTCTGTCCCATTACATGCCCCAGCATAGGCTCAATTGATCTGAGCTCTCTCATCTTTTTGTGTGCCAGTGGGCTGTCAACGTGCAGATCTGTTAGGCTGAGCACTTTCCTGGACACGTCTGTCCGAAAACTCAGAGCAAAAGGAAAAAGTCACTTTACATATGAAGGCTCAGGCATCTGGGCCTGTTCCTAGGGGTTTCCTCTTCATAAGTGGCTACACGGTCAGCATGGTCAAAGTCCTTGGGATGTCCCTGGTTCGGGTACTGACTGGGATGGACACGCAGGCCACCGTTTCCAACCCTTAATTTTCTCCTGCGATGAATTCTGATTATATAATTTCCCTATTTAATTACTTCTGGCGACATCCCTGCTCCTGGGGCTCTATAATGTCACGGCCACCTTCTTGTTTATTTCACCCAAGTGCCTGCGCACGTGTGTCCCCCACTTTAGATGCTGCCGGGACAGGGTATGCAAATTCAATGCCTTTAATCTCTCATCATAAATCAAACCTTCCCTTCCCTTAATCTGTCTCACTCTCCCTTGCCAACCTTTCTCCAATCTGTCTCCATCTTTCTCCTACTGAAGGTACCAGAAATAAATGCTTCAGACTAGGGGTGGGTGAGCTGATAGATACGAAAGAAGGAAAAAAGGAAGAGAGAGGAAAATGGAAAGAAGGAGCAAAGAGAGAGCCCCAGAAGTTGGAGGAAGAAAGGTGGGGAGCCTGCTGTCTCCGGGGAGGGGGCTGCCATTCAGCCCACTGAGGCCAGGAAACAAGGGGGCAGTCTCCGGAACAATACTACAATGAAATTGGCACAGAACAGTTTTTCTTCTGAGTTTCTGCACCAGCTCCATTTCAGTATTCCTTTTATTCCCCTCTCCAACCAACCTCCCCACCTCCCCACCAAAAAAAGGAATTAGCCGTCTTTTCCAAGTGAGATCTCATTTTCTTCTTTTCTGCTATTTCTAACCTCTTTAGGGTTGGCTTCTATAATGTTCTCGGTCCACATGCCTGTCCATAACACCTTCCAATTTAATATTGTCTGCAAATTTCATTAGCATGCAATTTACTTTCTCTTCCAGATCATTAAAAAAAAAAAAAAAAAGCCTCACCTAGACCAAGCTATTATGAATCGCTCTTCCTCTCGCCCCAGATCCCAGCCAAGTGGGAACATTACCATTTATCATTATCTTTTGTTTATAATCTTTCAGCCAGGTTTCATCTAAGCCGATTAGAACTAATCTTGATGGCAAAAGGAAATGCAGATAAATAGAACCAAACCCCTACATTCAGGGCCTCACTCGAGAGAAAATATATGGTGCAGTTAATGGGCAATATTTTGTTTATCTATCCCGTCTCCATAATAATCTCCATACAGTCATTCTCAGCATTCTTTCTTCAAGACCAATACAGAAGTAGATTCACATTTAGTGAGAATTTTACAAGTACATTGAAGGGATTAAATCTGTCAGTCCCAATTGTTTGTTTCCATGGAATCTTTTATCTCCCGCAGAATTTTGAAACCCCCAGGGATCAGGGCACTTTTCTGCAGAGGAAGCTCTTTACCAAATGTCAAAAACTTATTTAATCTCTGGTTCTCAGGAACCCACGATCTCCTCCAAAGTAGAGAGGGGTTTTGCCACCAGCCTTGGCACTTGGTGTGTGCTAGTTATTAAAGTTCTATTTATAACTTTAATGAGGCTAAAACAGCCATTTCTTAGCTAGGTGCCAGATACTGAGATTGATAACAAAACTAATCCTAATATAATTCCCTTAATAATGGCTAAAAACCACTCAAGTATCTTAATACATCAAGATGTAAATGTTTTATAATACTCATAAACATCTTCAGAACCTAATAGAGTTAATTCCACAGAGATGGAAATAAGTAAGAGGTGGTGCAAAAAATCAATTTGGCTTTCCCTCCAATGATTTATCTTCACCATTCCCAGGATCAATTAATTTTTCACTCAGAAAGTGTCTAATGAAATTTAGGACCAAAGGAATGACAAATAAACATTAACCTTGATTCAGATTCACCTAATGGGTTAGACAGATTTCAACTTTCATGAAGGGGGAAAAAAAAAAAACCCTCCATGAAAATTAACAGCAGTTTAAGGTTGAGTAGCAAGAATAGTTTGTTGAGCTTCTGATATGAACCAAAATAATTCCCACCTGCTCTGTTTTAAGCTATATAGAAATATCTACAAATTCTCTATGTTTTAAATTACAGAAAAGATTATGAGAGAAAGAAAAAAAACGGACACAGTGTAACATTTTTACATCCTAAAAATAAAACAAAATCTGTGTAAAGACTCAAGATAGTAAGAAAATGCTCAAAAGAGACTTCACGGATGATGCAGAAATTGTCACTGTTTCACTATTTAGCCCATTTAAGACTCACCAACTCTGAAACAAAAAGTGCAATTTATTAAGGTAAGATATGATGCATAGATTTATGCTTTATGCAATCATGTTAAACTCTGCCTCACTCAGTGTGCCTTTTTTTTTTTTTTTATGCTGAGCCCCACAGTTTCCCTTGTTTGAAGGAAAAAAAAAGACTTGGAAGAAACTTCCAGGGCAAAGAACCATTCTTAAAAGGAAGGATTGCAAGATGAACACTTACTCCCTGGCACTGGGGCAGGAAATGGACTGAAATCATCTCTGAAAAGGGACTGGGCCAACAAGGGTGATGTGGCCCCAGAGTGCATGCCTGCAAAGTTACTATCCCTCTTTACGGCTTGCCATAAAGTCCCTTCATGCAGAATGGCAAAGAGATGCCCCATTTATACAGCATAAAAATTAAGTGACTAATGGGTTATGTCCAATGAACTCCTTCCCACTGACAAACTAAGAGACCTCAGATTTTAATTCGTTCAACTCAAGAGGACAGCGGAATATCACCACCTATCCAGCGATCACATGAAATTAAGTTTCTGGCCAAGCGAAAGTGAGCTGTGAGAGACCATGGAAAGCAACAGAGTTTCTTCAAGGGTTTTACGACACCGTGACTCAATCCATGCGAAGCAATAGGGTCTAAAGTCTCGTCCATCAGGATATTTTCAATCTCTATGATAGGTCTTGACTCACCACCCCTCTTCCCTAAACTCCACGTTAAAGGACACAGGGGGACTTCCCTGGTGCTCCAGTGGCTAAGACTCCACACTCCCAATGCAAGGGGGCCTGGGTTCAATCCCTGGTCAGGGAACCAGATCCCACATGATGCAACTAAGAGCTGACATACCCCACAACTAAAGATCCTGAGTGCTGTAACTAAGATCCAGTGCAGCCAAAGAAATATCTCTTAAAATAGATAAAATTATAAAAACAAACAAACAAACAAAGGACATGGAATACAAGCAGGAAGGGAGCATTTCAAATCCAAAGACTCCGTATGTTTCCCCAGGCCTATAGATAATTGATACTTTGATGATATAAAACCCATGAGTCATTACAAAACAGGAATCATTTTTCTGAATCACCGACAGTTCAGTTAAACGTGCTCGAGTTCTATGGAGATGCCATTATTTTTGTTTTACAAAGTGACAGCCCATGCTCGGGTAAGAGAAGAAGCTGTTTCCCAGTTCCTCTGGAAAACATAAACTTACTTACGTTCAATTCACTCAACAATTTCTTTTTTTCAAGGAACACCTGTCAGAGGTCAAGCACTGTTCTAAGAACTGAATAAAAGTGTGACATGAGATGAGTATATGGGTGAAGGAGTGTGTGTCAGTCACTCAGTTGTGTCCAACTCTTTGTGACTCTTTGTGAACCATAGCTCCCCAGGCTCCTCTGTCCATGGGATTCTCCAGGCAAGAATACTGGAGTGGGCTGCCATTTCCTCCTCCAGGGGATCTTCCCAACCCAGGGATCAGACCCAGGTCTCTAGCATATTGCAGGCAGATTCTTTACCATCTGAGGCACCAAAGAAGCCCATGGGGGAAGGAAAGGGTAAGACAAATTCACAGAGTACCATGGAAACATATAATTACCATATGTAAAAGTGAGAATTTGCTGTATGACCCAGGGATCTCAAACTAGTGCTCTGTAAAAACCTTGGATGGGTGGGAAGGGGTGAAAGGTGGGAGGGAGGTTCAAGAGGGAGGGGACATATGTATACCTATGGTTGATTCATGTTGATTAATGACAAATCAACACAATATTGTAAAGCAGTTATCCTCCAATTAAAAATAAATAATTAAAAAAGATGAGTATATCCTGGGGCTTCCCTGGTGATTCAATGGCTAAGACTCTGTGCCTCCAGCTGGGATGGGGGGGTATGGCTCAATCTCTGGTCAGGCAACTACACCCCACACCCCCCAACTAAAGATCACATGCGCCTAAGACCCAGAGCAGCCAAATAAATAAATAAAATGAGCGTGGCCCTTATCTTCATGGAGTTTCCCCTCCAGTAAGGAACAGAGATAATAAGCAATGAAAGAAACAATGACAGACTGTAATAAGTGCCTACCTATACACCAATTAATGCACGAGATACAGTGGAGTCCAACATGAAAAAGGACACATGCAGGAAGTACTCATTACCTAATTAGCACGATCCCCAAACTCAGAGGATAGGAGACAACCTTGCCTGCAATTATATACAAAGATCCAGGCCACCATCCTGAAGACTGTCATAAAATCATTCCTTCCCTTCGAGTTACCTTCATTAATCTTTTCCTTTATTGCATGGGAAAAGATATCTTAATAAGGTGATCTTTTAGAGAAAAAATAAAACTTAAAAAAAATTTCATCCCTTCCACCAGTGAGAGAAGACTATGTACAAAATTAAAATAAGCTATGAAATTATAGTCATCAAAAGGGTTTGGCACAAGCATTAACACATGAAGTAACGGGATGAAATATATGGAAACCCATCTCAGCTTCTGTGATCATTTAGAATATAATAAAGCTGAGAAATGGTGCTGAGAAAATTGTTGAAAATACTTGGTAGAGATTATGATATGTCAAATCTGTATTTGACAGTATCAATCACCATCACCACACTAACTGGCAGCCAAAAAATTTTTTTTTCTTCTATTTCTTGCTAATATTATACCAATGGTTTCCTTAATAAATTGTTTATTATTCCAAAGCAGGTTTTTTATTATAGTAAATCATATAATACCATCATGCTGCTCAGTGGAAGACTATATGCCCCAGATTTGAGTCCCAAGTTCACCATATCAAGCCCGTCTGAACACATCACTTTTTTTTCAGTCTTCTTGTCCCTTTTATGCCAAAGGGAAATCAAGGAGTTAAAAATTCCTATTCCACAGGGTAGTTTTTTTCTTCTTCTTTCCCATATGGAGTTTATTTATTTTTTTAATTAATTTATTTTAATTGGAGGATAACTTCCCTTGTGACTCAGCTGGTAAAGAACCCACCTGCAATGCAGGAGACCTGGGTTCGATCCCTGGGTTGGGAAGATCCCCCTGGAGAAGGGAAAGGCTCCCTACTTCAGTATTCTGGACTGGAGAATCCCAGGGACTGTATAGTCCATGGAGTCGCAAAGAGCTGGACACGACTGAGCGACTTTCACTTTCACCTTACAATATTGTGATGGCTTTTGCCATACATCAACATGAATTGGCCATAGGCACACATCCGCCCGCCCCCCCAGCATCCTGAAC
>SJXQ01007936.1:257322-325879 GCA_006408695.1 Aepyceros melampus | reverse complement strand
TTTACACAGGGTAGGTTTAGTATGCAAAGGAGAGGAGACAAGTGACAGAATTTTGAGAGACATGTGACGCTGCACGCACATCAGCAGTCATTGTTGGAGTAAGTGTTCACACGCGTTTGTTAGTTGTCAGATGGTAATTCTGCAGCCCCTGAAGTTTAACTAGAATGATCCCACAGAAGATGGGAAGGGAGTCCACCCAGGTGCGTCACAATGGAATGAGTGCTCAGGGGATGTGGCCCTTGCTGCCGTGGACCCGAGTGGGGCACACAGGGGAGGCAAGGCTGGGTGTCCCCACTTCCCCTCCAAACCAGAGGGATGAGACACCTCACGGTGAAGGGCTAAGGGCGTTCCCAACGCTGGGCCTCTGAAGGTTTTCGTCTATCTGCTGTCCTCTCCTATGCTATGCAGCTGGCTCCTTCTCAACATTCACAGATTAATTTAAATGTCACCTCCTCAAAAAGGCTTTCTCTGAGCATCCTATCTTGCTAAGCCTAGCTGCCCTCCATCTGTTCATCCCCTTCATAGCACTTATTATTTTGATTAACTCAAAAGTGTTCCTTTTAGTGAAGCATTTTAATTTCAGATAACTGTAGATTTACATAAGGGGCTTCCCTGATGTCTCAGACAGTAAAGAATCTGCCTGCAATGCAGGAGACCCAGGTTCTATTCCTAGGTCGGGAAGACCACCCCATGGAGAAGGAAATGGCAACCCACTCCAGTATTCTTGCTTGGAGACTCCATGGACACAGGAGCTTGATGTGCTACAGTCCCCGGGTTCCCAAAGAGTCAGACACGACTGAGTGACAAACACACTGGATTCACATGAAGTCCTAAGAAATAATACAGAGACAGTCTGTGTATATCCTTTACCGGATTTCTCCCAATGAGTTGCAACACCTGACGACTTTATCAGGATGCTGTTGCTGTTATTTAGTCGATAAATCAGGTCTGACTCTTCTGTGACCCCATGGACTGTAGCCCAAGAGGCACCTCTGCTCATGTGATTTTCCAAGCAAGAATACTGGAGCAAATCACCATTTCCTTCTCTGGGGGATCTTCCCGATCTAGGGATCAAGGCTGTGCCTCCTGCATTGCCAGGCAGATGCTTTACCACTGAGTTGCCAGGGAAGCCCATGGACAAGATGTTGTATTACAATAATATTAACACAGTCAAGACGGAATATTCCCATCAAACAAGGATTCCTCATGTTGCCCCCTCATAGTCATACCCACTTCCCTCCCTTTCTCTCTACTCATCCCTGGGACTGAATAGTCTGTTCTCTATTTCTGTAATTTTGAAATTTCAAGATGTGTCTAGAAATTGCATCATAGAGCATGTGACCTTTGGGGACTGCTTTTTTTTTTCTCACTTAGCATAAGTCTCTGAAGATTCATTCAGATTGCTGATGCCTCAGCAGTTCATTCTGTTATTGCTGAGTACTATTCCATGGCATTGAGGTACTGGGCTGTGTAACCACTGAAACATCTGGGTTGTTTCCAGTTTCTGGCTATTATGAATAGAAATGTTATAAATGTGCCTGTACAGGTTTTATGTGAGCATAAGTTTTCACATCTCTAGGATAAATGCACAGGAGGAGGACAACGGCTACGTTACATCATGGTTGTATGTTTAGTTTTTTAAGAAATAAACTATACTTCTAAGTGGCTATACCACTAGTCTCCAGTAATGGATGAGCAATTTATTTCTCCACACCCTGCCAGAATGAGTGTTTACTATCTTTTATTCCAGTCATTCTAATAGATGTTCCCCAAAATCACATTGCAGTTTTAATCTGCATTTCCCTAACGGTTAATGAAGCTGAACATCTTTTCATGTGCTTACTTGCCATCTGTATATTCTTCCCTGTGAAATGTCTCTTTACGTCTTTTGACCACTTTGTAATCAATTTTTTTATCATTGAGTTTTGAGAGTTCTTTATATAGTCTAGATTCTAGCCCTTTGCCAGAAGGTTTCTCCAAATCTATAGTTTATTTTTGCAACCTCTTAATGGGATGTTTTGAAGAGAAAAAGATTTTTAAAAAAACACTGATGAAATCAGAGTAATCGTTTTCTTTCTTTGATGAATTACACTTGGGGTGTCAGTTCTGAGACCCCTGCCTAGCTTAAAATTGCAAAGATTTTCTCTCATATTTTTCCTAAAATTTTTACAGTTTTATGTTCCAGTTCAGAATCCATTTTTGTATAATATGTGAAATTTAGGTTGAATATGTCCAATTGGATTCTCAATTTTCCAGCACCGCACATTGCACAGATATTATTCCTCCACAGAATTGCTTTTTCACCTTGGTCAAAATCAGTTGGGGATATCTGTGTAGATGCAATTCTGGGTTTTATATGGTTTTATTGACCTATTATGTGTGGTGTTGGAGAAGACTCTTGAGAGTCCCTTGGACTGCAAGGAGATCCAACCAGTCCATCCTAAAGGAGATCAGTCCTGGGTGTTCTTTGGAAGGAATGATGCTAAAGCTGAAACTCCGGTACTTTGGCCACCTCACGCGAAGAGTTGACTCATTGGAAAAGACTCTGATGCTGGGAGGGATTGGGGGCAGGAGGAGAAGGGGACGACAGAGGATGAGATGGCTGGATGGCATCACTGACTCGATGGGCGTGAGTTTGAGTAAACTCCGGAAGTTGGTGATGGACAGGGAGGCCTGGCGTGCTGCGATTCATGGGGTCTCAAAGAGTCGGACACGACTGAGCGACTGAACTGAACGAACTGAAGTATGGTCCTCAGGGCAAACGATGAGGGTGATACAATCAAGGGGTCATTTTAAGTATTCTGTTTCCCTGGACCTGCTCCATAACTGCTTGCTATGAACTGAGTTCCCCCATAAAGAGAGGCAAATCTAGAGACATAGATTTAAAATGGAAACGTTTGAACAAATATGAGAAGAAACTGTCACAAAAGGTGTAACATTCTGCTACAGAGGAGGTAAGGGGAAGGGCCTGCTGTGCCCTGGACTCATGCATTTTAAAACACTGTGCTGAAGGTTTGTGTTTACCCGCTGCAAGACCGCTAATACATTCAGCCAAAGAGTGAAGCAATTTTAATATTAATAGGCTCTTTATGAGAATTTAATAACAAAGTCATAGCTTCCTTGTGTTGCAAGACACAGGGGTTAATTACTTCAAACAGGCTGGCAGGGAAAAGGTCAAATTTTAACGCTGACCTTAACAGTTTGGGATAAATATATATAAAGGCAACAGCCTGTTTAAAGCTATGGTGTTCAGTCTTCTTTGCAGGCTGAGAAACCATCACATTTTCCACCTGTGGATTCCACCTACGGATGCTCAGAGAAACTAGGAACCTGTTTTTTGACACCTGGTAAGTTGTAGTCACTTTTAACTGAATTCAGTCCACTTCTTCATGGGAAGAGGAGGAAACAGACTTTTTAAGTGTGGATCGGTTCTAGTATCTGTAGGACTGACACTTCACAATGACAGGAGTTTCCAGTCTTCCACCAGTGGTTTCAAAGAACCCACCTGCCAATGCAGGAGATTCGGGGGACACAGGTTCGATTCCTGGGTGGGGAAGATCCCCTGGAGGAGGGTATGGCAATCCATTCCAGTATTCTTGCCTGGAGAATCCCATGGACAGAAGAGCCTGGCGGGCTACAGTCCATAGGGTTGCAAAGAGCTGGACACGACTGAAGTGACTTAGCACACACTGATAGTTTCAGACAAATTTGAGGTGAAAAATGAAGTGTGCTATTGAGGTTGTGACTTCTCTGCTTTTATAGGACCATTGCTGTTTGCAGTTAGGCTGCAACTGGATATTCTGATGCTCTGTTCCTCTAAGCCTACAGAGGAAGAGATACAAGGACCTGAAAACCCCCCCAGGCTCACAATAGCAGAGCAGGGAAATATAGATGGATAGGAGGGCTTGCAGTTCATCATATGTAGAATTGTGATGGATGCAACAAATTTCCAAAAAAATATGAGTTCAATTTGTTGGCTTGGGAAATATGACCTTTAATTATCAGATTCTGAGCTGTGAATTTACATCAATGTAACTGATAAGCTGTTTTGTTTTGCTGTTTCGCCCAGTATGCTCTAAAGATATTTGCTTTTATCGCTGCCCCAGATTTTCTCCCTTCATTCAGTTTCCTAACTAGGAACCTGATCAGGGTTTTCCATAAACAACTGATCTCATCCTCACAGAGGTGTCCACAGTTTCCAAGGCAACATGGGACTCCTCTGACACTACCACGTTTACACAGACATGGCCACTTCTGCCACTAGTACACATCCCACCAGAAGCGATCATGCTGGCGATAGAGAAGCTGATGTCTCTGCACTCATCTTTTTACTTTCATCCATCAGATGTTCACCGAATACCTATCAAAGGCCAGCCACTCTGCTGAAAGTAGCAGATTCAGAGGGGAACCAAATAAGCGAAAATGTTAGTTGCTCAGTCATGTCTGACTCTTTGAGATTCCATGGATTGTAGCCTGCCAAGCTCCTCTGTCCATGGGGTTCACCAGACAGGAATACTGGAGTGTGTAGTCATACCCTTCTTTTGGGGGGGGGTCCTCCTGACTCAAGGATCGAAACTGCATCTTCTGCACTGCAGGGATCGCCACAGAAGCCCCTGTCTGCTTATCCACAATCCAACAGGGGGAGGAGATAGAAAAGTAATTATAACGTGATGAGATAACGGCTATCAGGGAATGCCACAGGAAATCACCCAAAAAAAAAAAAAAAAAAAAACCAGACTTAATCTTAGAAGGTCTGAGGAAGCGTCCTGCAAAGCAATGGTTCTGAGATAAAACCCAGTATCAGTCAGGATAGGCTTGGTACGCTGCTATAACGGGTGCCCCTGGGATCTCAGTAGCTTGCAGTAATGAAGGTCAGTGTCTTACTCAGGCTGAGTGTCATCTGTGGCTCAGCTGTGGCTCTGCTCTACACCATCATCTCTTGGTGGCTCAGGCTGATGAAAATGTGACTCTCGGGTCTCTTCTCGGAGGGAAAAGGGATGTGCTGAGTCCTGTGTTGGCTCTAAAGCTGCTACCCAGAGTGCCACCTCTCACTCCCCCCACATTACATTGGCTGAAGCAAGTCACATGCCCATTTTTGATTTTTTAAAAGTCGAGCATGTAAAATCCTCCTTCAGTGAGAAGTACCACAAGGAGAGAATTCAAAACAATCTGTGAAGAAATAATAAATCTACCATGCATTCACAGCATAAGTTAGAGTTCCCTGTGTGAAACAAAGGTGCCATGAGTATGCAAAGGCAAACTATTATTTTAACTTCTTATTTTGATTAAGAGGTGGCTCAGATGGTAAAGAATCTGCCTGCAAGACAGGAGACCAGGGTTCCACCCCTGGGTCAGGAAGATCCCCTGGAGAAGGGAATGGCTACCCACTCCAGTATTCTTGCCTGGAGAATCCCACGGACAGAGGAGCCTGGTCAACTATAGCACACAGGGTCGCAAAGAGTCGGACACAGTTGAGCAACTAGCTCTTTCTTATAGCCGATTAACAACGTTGTGATAGTTTCAGGTGACAACAAGGCGACTCAGAATAAGGTAGAATATTCAAAAGCACAAAAAAAAAAAGAGAGAGAGAGAGAGAGAGAGAGAGAGGAAGAAAGGACCCAGGCGACTTGGGGAGAGAGAAGAGAGAGGCAGAGGGATTTGAAGAATTCCAAGGAATTAGTTAACTGTGGCTGAAGCACAGGGGCAAGGAAGGGAGTGGAGACTGGATGCAAAGAAGAGCTTCCTTTCCCACCCTGGATGCACCAAAACAAATCTGTGGTGGACACACACGCCCCCCACCCACCACCACACACAAAAAGGGCTTGGGAAGCACTGATGTAAAGGAGCATCAAGGTCCTTAAAGGCACATTTGAAACTAGGTTCTGGGACTTCCCTGGTGGTCCAGTGGCTAAGGCTCTGCTCCGAACACAGGGGGGCTGGGTTTGATACCTGGTCGGGGAACTAGATCCCACATGAGGCAACTAAGATCTGGTGCAGACAAATGAGTAAATATATTTAAAAAAAAAAAAAAAGAACAAACCCAGGCTATTTCCCTTTAAGTAATAAATGGTGTGAACTGTTCAAAATGTCAAGATGAATGGAGGCATAAAGAAGGACAAGAGGGTAACCAGACAAATGTGAATGCACAAATGACATAATAGTCACTTTAGGGTTCCTGGGGTCTAGGACCCTAGCCATGGCCCCAGGTGCTTGCCTGTTGAATGACTCAAAGTGAAAAACTGAATAAAGAGTATCTTTGGACCATCAGTCCACAATTCACTTGGTAATATTTAAGATAGAATGACATGAAGTGTGGATTAGGGCAAGGTTGGAGGGTGTGTATTGATTCTCATCCATGGGTCAGAGGTGGTGCCCTACAGGAAGAGCTCAAAATTCTTTTATTCAACCATCCATCATATTTGCAGGTGGCACTAGTGATAAAGAACCCGTCTGCCAATGCAGGAGACAAAGAGACAGGGTTCTATCCCTGGGTTGGGAAGATCCCCTGGAGGAAGGCATGGCAACACACTCCATTATTCTTACCTGGAGAACCCAATGATCAGAGGAGCCTGGAGGGCTGCAGTCTATGGGATCTCAAAGAGTCAGACACGTCTGAAGCGACTTAGCACGCATGCACACCATCACATCCTCATTTTACACTATGGAGTTAGGGAGTCTGAGAGATGCTGGGAACTGAGTGGTAATCAAGGAAAACAAAGTCTCTGGGAAAGATAGAAACCAGATAAGCAAACTAACCAAACAATTATAAGATCTGATGCCATGATAAGAAGAGACAATACACTTTCTGCTTGAGAAGAGCACGTGAGCACATAAAAGTCAAGTGGCTTCCCCCAAGACACGCACCTACCTACGATCCCAATCACCGAGGGGGCTGAAACCTAAGAGTCCTCCATCTGAGGGGGCCATGTTCAAAGGTCCGGAGGAAGAGAAGTACATGGTGGGGCTGAAGGTCTCAGAGAAGTGCCCGGAGCGCTCTGAAGTGGGCCAAGAGAGAGGAGGCTGAACAGATCTGGGTATCATCGAATTGCTCAGGGCCTTGTGGCCACTGGGATGCTTCAGATTTCATTTTAAAGCTATTTAACCTTGCTTCCAACAAGAGAACAGTGTAATCCATTGGCTGTTTGAGGACAACGACCACTTCAGTGACCCTAGAACTGATAGCCAATATTGTGCAGTTTTACTGGAGGAAAGCCAAGCACAGTCCATGCAGAGTGTATAGTGCAGGAAGGAAGGGCTCGCCACTCCCTTGGACTTTAGTTTTCCTTCCTTCATGCTAGGAAGCTGCAAAGCTGGCATTCAGTGTGCTGTGCATGGATTATTCAAGACAACACTGAAGAGCCCAATAAAATAAATTCTGCAAGAAGCCCAAAAAGCAACAAAATCCCAGTTACAGAAGTATGATCACACTAAGCCTTATGATCATACAAGAGGAAATCATTGAGCTTCCAGTGCAAACTCACCAGCAGTCCAAATAAGGTCAAACATCGTCCAGGACAACTGTCCTGATGTAAACGTGTTTTTTCCCCCCTCTTAGCCTCACTTGTGAGTAAAGTGTTGGCTCAGTTCACAGCTCAAGCAGATTTAATTCCTATTAATCCTGTAATAGTGGATGTTGCTGATGGTGGTCACTGTTGCCAATCCTTTTGGTTCCAACTCTCTCCCCTGGAATGGCATTTTGGGACGAACGTGTTCGAGTTCACAGATGGAGTGGCACTTTTCATAGGAAGATATCAAAGATATTTACCAAACCATGGCAGGGAGCTTTGTGGGGGATAATGACAAATTTGCAAACAAAAAGAAAATGCTCCAAATTACCAAAACAAAGGAGTGGCACACATGCCAACCAGGAAGCCAGCAGTAACACTAGCAGAAGCACTAAGCTCTGAAGAAACGGAGGGTGGAGGGGTGGGGCAGGGAGAAGCTGGCTAATGGAGACTCAGGCACGAGAAATACCACATTGTCAGAGTGAAAGACAGAGTCGGGGCGGAGGAAAACTTAAGGGAAATGATTTCATAGCTCAAGACTCCGCTGATCCCATCAGGCAAGTTCATAAATGTACCTCCGAATACTCAGCGGTAAAGAATCCGCCTGCAAAGCAGGAGACAAGGGTTCGATCCCTGGGTCTGGAACATCCCCTGGAGAAGGGAATGGAAACCCACTCCAGCATTTTTGCCTGGAGAAGTCCATGGACTTAGGAATCCCTGATGGGCTACAGTCCATTGGGACTCATGTCCACAAGAGTCAGACATGACTGTGTGACTAAACCGTCACTACCGCCTCCAAATATGTTCATTATTTTCCCCACAAACAACTGAATGTTTTCATCAAAGCCTCTCCCATCATACTTTCATGTTGAAACAGAAGCATCCTTCTCCCTACCCTCCCAGATTGGCTTAAGAGTTTTCAAATGGACAGCGTGTGCTAGGATGATTCCAGGAAATCCCAGGGTAATCAAGCATTGCACACAAATGGATTTGACATGAAATTCTGGAAGGGGTGGGAAGTCTGTCACGATGGCGTTGAGCGAAGTCTCAGGACACCATCTTTGGTGAGGGCACTTGTCTCACCTCTAACTCTTGTGGTACCAATACGCGGACCTGCCCTGTCTACTAAACACATCTGACTCAGTGTCACACCAGTCTCTGGCACATGCCAGTCTTTCTGCTGTAACCCTTTCTCTGCCTCCTTTTCTGGGGGAACTTTTATCTTTTCCTTTGGGCCAAAGTCGACTGTCCTCTCTTCAAAGTTTCTATCCCCATCTATGCAGAATCTAAGTTGGCTTACATCTCAACCCAGTGTCTCTTTGCAACTTCCTCCATTGTGTCCTTGATCGTGCCAGCCACCGTTGTGATTTCCACGAGGACAGGAAGCTGGCCTGCCCTGGGTCCTGCTGTGACGCTGGTGTTTTCCTGGAGGAAGTGATAACTGAAGACACAAAGGAAACCAGAGATGAGCAGGACATGACTCCTGCTCACAAAGGATTAATCAGGCTTCCTATGCTTTCCACCCAAAGCAGAAATTACAAAGAAATCACAACCCTTGGCCCTTTGTTGTGATTCTCTCCAGAATCTAAGATAATCCAGGGTTGACAAGGGGGTGAAAATTAACAGAAGCTCACAATTGTTGGAAAAAGGTGCAACAATCCAGTTGACAGTCAAGTTAGCTGCAAACACTTTTAACTAACGCCTATGAGATGTTGCGCCATAAACATAGTCTCCATCAAGATGGATGTGAACGTCAACTGTAGTTCAAGTTGAAAAAATAAAAAAGAGGGACTTCCCTGGTGGTCCAGTGGCTAAAACTCTGTGCTCCCAGTGCAAGGAGTCTGGGTTCAATCTTTGATCGGGGAACTAGATCCCACGTGCTGCAACGAAAGATCCTGCACGCCTCAACTAAGAATGGGCACAGTCAAATGAATAAATAAAATTTTAAAAAAAAAAAAAAAAAAAAAAAAGTAAATATAAAAAAGAAAGAAGGAAGGAAGGGTGAGATGGACAGGAAAGTGACTGAGCTGTGTGAAGCAAAAAAATTTTTTTTAAACTACCGTATTATGACATCTGAGTTCACCATCAAATTCCAGTGTGATGGAATGGCTTCATTTGATCATTTCATCTTTTGGCACCTAAAAAGAATAATGACAAAATTCTGAAATGACCAGAACAAGCCACCCAGCCTTACCCTAGCTTCCACTCTCCGGAAGAACCTGTCTTTGTAGGGATGTTACTCCATCTCCTGAGACGACATCATAAAAATGTTAAAGGCAAAAGTTTCCCCTAGATCCTCTTACATCTCCAGCCCATCTTTCTGTCAGAGTTGGCTAAAACTTAGAGAGTGAATGAAGTTTACAAGAGAGACAATTGAAAGAACAGATGAATGTGACCAAGAGAGGTATTCATGTTCTTCCAAAATCCCACTTATTTCTTAAGAAGCAACACAGCGAACACTTCTGCAGTGCGTAAAGTTACACAGAATAAACACGGCTTTTACCTGCTTCCTTTGTAAGTATGTGTAGCCACATGACTAAGTTCTGGCCAATGAACCGTGATACTGGTGTGCGTAACTCCTACAAAGGGGCCTTAAGAGAAGAAATGTGACCTAGCTTCCTTGGTTCTCTGTGGTGCCTGTTGGAATGGGAAGGTGATGGTGGAAGGTGTTGTATCAGGAGGTGGTGGACAAGTGATGAGGATGGCAGAGCACCTGGACCAGGGAAGTACCATCCAGGAATCTCCACACCTGCCCTGCCCTTCCAAGTCTCTGGATTTCATTTAATGCAAGAAAAGAGTCAGCTAACTTGTTAACATCACTTTTTCTTGGGATTTCTATCCATTTGCAACCTAACCTAACCCCAGCCTACCCAATGGGCCTGGGAGTTCGGGGGGTGGGAATTAACAGAGGCATTTATGAAGATGAAGCCTGGTGGAGTGGCTGAAAACTGGAGGCCTGGTTCCCAGGATGAGAACGCCCCAGTAAATGGCTTCTCTGCCCGTTTCTGTCCTTCTGCTCCATACTGTGGAAGAGCCGTGGCAATAATCACACTCCGTATCTGACGTCTGGGGAGGCTAGCACAGCCAGTTGCTTGAAAGCAGCTTTGCTTTGAACCACTATCTTGGAAGAGGTGAAACAAAAGGGTTTCCCAGGTGGCTCAGTGGGTAAAGAACCCGCCTGCAATGCAGGAGGTGCAAGAGACACGGGTTTATTGGACATGACTAAGCGGCTGAGCACACAAGGCTTTTAGTGAAAACCTAGGAACAAACTAACAAGGACTTACTACTGTACAACACAGGGAAGTCCGCTTCCTGGGTCAGGAAGTTCCCCTGGAGGAGGGCATGGCAACCCAGTCCAGTCTTCTTGCCTGGAGAATCCCATAGACGGGATCCTGGCGGGCTACCGCCATGGGGTCGCAAAGAGTCGGACACGACTGAGAAGGCACATGGGCAGTCAGAACAAAAACAATTCTGCTGGAGATAAAATAAATAAATAAAGCAGAAAGATGGAAATAACACCAGGACCCACAGACATCCATTTCAGCTTAAAAAAAAAAGAAAAGAAAAAAACAAGCTATGGGACGATGCCAGGGTTTTTCTGCCTTTTAGAAGGAAGTGAAAGCTGCCCGTTTTCCTCTTACATACTGGAGTCATGAGCCCCACACTCCTTCTCACGGCCTGTCGACAAGCCTGTGCAGAAACTGACTACCAAATGTTCTGCTGTATACTCCAAAACAATTTCTGTCTTTGGTGCAGGAGGGTTCGACACATGGCTAGATGGCGGCATTCTAAGGAGATGATGGAAGAAAGTGTCAGTCACTCAGTCATATATCTTTTTGTGACCCCATGGACCGTAGCCCACCAGACTCCTCTGTCCATGGGATTCTCTAGGCAAGAATACTGGAGCGGGTTGCCATTCCCTATTCCGGGGGACCTTCCTGACCCAGGGATGGAAGCTGTATCTCCTGCATTGGCATGCGGATTCTTTTTCACCTGAGCCACCAGGGAAGCCCTAATTAACTCTATTCCAATATAAATTAAAAGTTAAGAAAAGAAGAGCCAGGAACAGGTTTACGATGCCCACTCGCCCCACTGCTGGTCACTCCATTCCCCCCCGATTCCACTCAATCCCACTCGCCTCAGGACTCCACTCCACTCCACGGTTTAGGTCATGCACAGTCCGGACACAGCTGTGTGACTCGACACATTCTTCTACCTTCTGCCCAGAAGGTATATATCTACCAACCACATGTGATAACAATGAGGCCATGAACCGTGCACCCTGTGTCCAATAATTCAATCAGCCTCTGCACACCTCATCCCTTTTACATTCCCACAAAGCCCGGGATGTACACACTTCAGCGTCCTCATCATAAGGATGAGAAGACCGGTACACACAGTGATTCAGTGATATGCACCCAGTCACCCGTCACAAGACTAGTGGGCTTCCCTGGTGGCTCAGATGGTAAAGAACCCGCCTGCAATGCAGGAGACCTGTGTTCAATCCCTGGGTCGGGAAGATCCCCTGGAGAAGGGAATGGCGACCCACTCCAGTATTCTTGCCTGGAGAATTCTATGGACAGAGAGAGGAGCCTGGTGGGCTACAGTCCATGGGGTTCCATAGAGTCGGACACGACTGGGTGACTAACACATTCTCTTTCACAAGACTAATAAGCTTACAGGATATAATCCAAACACAGGCTTTATGACTCCAAAATGCCCTCTGCTATAAAAGAAAAAGGGGATCTCAGGCTGCCTAGAAGAACCATGCCCCCAGGGGAGCCTTTCCAGGGAAACTTCATCAAACCCAGACAGAGCTGCAGGAAGGGAACAAAAGCCAGGGTCCCTATACATCCAAGGGCTTAAAACATCTAAAAATCTAGTGGCAGCACTTTGGGGTCAACCATGTGTCATTTAGAATCAGAGGCAGCTGCCTGGTCCTGAAACTTATCTGCACTCAGCCAGGAGAGGCAGGTAGAAAGCAATCTAGGGCATCCATAAACCAAAGTTCTCCTCTGTCCAGCGATGACAAAGAAAAGTATGTTTAATCCCGCGGCAATCTATCAAGTGTCATGGGATACAGGCTGCATATAAAGTGTCGCATTATTTTCAATGGGAGAACTTTCGCCCAGCTCAACAGATTTTGTAGAGGCAATGGGTATCTGGGATCAAAAGTCTGCAGATTGATGGTGGCGGCTGTTTACCAGAATTGAAAATCTCGAACACCATTTCTCACAAAGATACAGGAATTATTTAAACACAACTGTGCCTAGAGATCTGAAAGAGGGAAAAGAACTTATTTACATCAGGTATTTTTAAATCACCGATTCACTTACGCTTGTGTCTCTACTCCGTACCCTAAGATAGTCTGAAAGGGGATACACGGTGGTGAATCCAGAAGGTAAAGACACTTTGCAGAAGAGAAAAGAAGGAAGATATTTTGCCTCCATTAAAGGAGCTCCTTCAAGAGAAGGAAGTGGAGATGGAGACGCACAGATCTGTCTGTGTACATTCATCAAGAAGGAGGCAGGTCATGCTCGTTTGGGTGTGAGCTGTGCGGAACTTTTCATGAGCTCCATTGTTGAACTTCACGTGAAGGATGGAAGGGGTAGGAAGGAAGGCAAAGCTTTTTGCAAATGAAACAAGCAGAAAGCAAAGGAACAGTGATAGATTTAATTGGATAGTGGGTGACCTGGATGACAAACTGAATAAACAATGGGTGACCATCTAAGCGAAGCTTGTATCCAATTTCAGTTGGAGTAATTAATGAAAAATTCATAGTTGCACACGCTTGGAATGTGCAACTTGAGATCTCCTGTCTGACATAGTAAAATTAAATACCTGATGCACTGTCAGAAACAAACAGTAATTGTGATGTAGAAAGTTAGTGTGAGAAACATCCCTGCCTTAGTATTCCATATTATTATCAGATTTTATAAATGGACTCCGAACCTTGTGGATTGATTCATTTATTCTTTTTTAATAATGTTCAAAAAAATCATCTAGCTTAGTTAAAAGTGAAATGCACCAAAAGAGAGTAGGAGAGGATAAGGCTGGAAAACAGAGGGTGTGGGTCATGGTGGGCATTCAGTACTGCTCAGTGGCTTCGAGTGGATCTGAGAAGTAACAGGGAGCCATTGAAAGTGTTTGAGCAGGAGCGCAAACAGAGATGTGACTGGGGAAGATTTATTTGGAAACAGCTTACAAAATTAATCAGTAGATACACACACACAGTTCTCTGGTGGCTTAGATGATAGAGTCTACCTGCAGTGCAGGAGACCTGGTTCAATCCCTGGGTCAGGAAGATGCCCTGGAGGACAGCAGGGCAACCCACTCCAGTATTCTTGCCTGGAGAATTCCATGGATGGAGCAGCCTGGAAGGCTACAGCCCCTGGGGTCACAAAGAGTCAGACACGACTGAGCGACTAACCCACAACACACACACACAACACACTCACTCTTAAGAGAAATCTTGCTTTTGACAGATAATAAAATTTGAGTAAAGGATATAGTCCCAAGCGGGGTCAAGGTGAATGACACAGCGTCTTTGCGATCGCTGTAACTTTCAAGTATAATCACTTCTGGGGCTATTTCGGCTGATTATGCAATACAAACAAGAGCAAAGATGCTTCAGCAAATTTTCTTTCTAAGTTTCTTTAATGGCCAGCTGGTTCTGGAGGACTGAGTGAACACAGAAAAAAAATGCACAATTCTAAGGAGTTTTAAAAATAAATAAAATGCTACAAAAGATGCCAGGGTAAGGACAGTGTGAGTCTTTGCCAGAAACTCACCATCAGATGTTGCTAACATTGCCTTTTAACATAGCGGGTGGGAAGAGAGACTTGGCTAACATCTCTGCTATAATTTACAGTAAATATACTGTTGCTCTGCCTGCAAGACCATCTTAAGTTCAGAAAAATAAAATACATCACAAAAATGAAACATGCCCACTTCCTTCTAGATACCTCATATCCCGATGACCCTTTTCTCAGAGCTCCTATAAATATGACATTTTGTTGTTGTTCTTTAGGCGCTAAGTCATGTCTGTCTCTTTTGCAACCCCTTGGACTGTGGGTGGCCAGGCTCCTGCATCCATGGGATTCTCCAAGCAAGAATACTGGAGTGAGTTGGTCATTTCCTCCTCCAGGGGATCTATCTTCCTGACCCAGGGACTGAAGCCGTGTCTCCTGCAGCACCTGCATTGACAGGCGGTTTCTTTACCACTGAGCCACCTGGGAAACCCAAATATGACAGAGACTCATGGCAATCCTGCTGGCAATACAGGTAGGTGCTGGGCTGTTTGGGGATCCACACATCCTTCTCACTCCCTGCTCCAAGGACTACTCGAAGGAGTACCAAGGAGCCTTCTCAGGGGGTTCTCTGCTTCTGGTCCCATATGCCTTTTCCCCAGCACAGCTCTATGAGCAATACCTTCCTAAAGAACAGTTTCTCAACTGAAGGTGCTTTTCACCTGCAGGGGACATCTGGCAATATTGGGGGCAACTTTGCTGGTTGTGATAGGGAGAGAGGGTGATACTGATGTCTAGTGAGCAGAAGTCAGAGATGTTGCTGAGCCTCCTGAAATGAACAGGATGGGGTTCCCCAACAAAGAATCATGTGGCAGAAAATGGCAATTGTTTCAAAGCTGAAAAGACTGGTTAACATGCTTTTCAAAATTCACAAATACAACTCAGACTTAGCGAACAAACTTAGGGTTCCCAGAGGGGAAGGGTAGGGAGAAGGGATAGTTAGGGAGTTTGGGATCAACATGCACACTGCTATATTTAAAATGAATTACCAACAGGGACCTAGCCTATAGCACAGGGAACTCTGCTCAGCGCTACCTGGCAGCCTGGATGGGAGAGGAGCTTGCGGGAGAATGGATACATGTATCAGTTCAGTTCAGTTGCTCAGTCATCTCTGACTCTGCAACCCCATGGACTGCAACACACCAGGCTTCCCTGTCCATCACCAACTCCTGGGATCTGCTCAAACTCATGCCCATCAAGTTGGTTATGCCATCCAACCATCTCATCCTCTGTCATTCCCTTCTCCTCCCGCCTTCAATCTTGCCCAGTATCAAGGTCTTTTCTAAAGAGTCAGTTCTTTGCATCAAGTGGCCAAAGTATTGGAGTTTCAGCTTCAGTATCAGTCCTTCTAATGAATATTCAGGACTGATTTCCTTTAGGATGGACTGGTTGGATCTCCTTGCAGTCCAAGGGACTCTCAACAGTCTTTTCCAACACCACAGTTCAAAAGCATCAATTCTTCGGCACTCAGCTTTCTTTATAGCCCAACTCTCACATCCATACATGACTACTGGAAAAACCATAGCTTTGACTAGATGGAACTTTGTCATCAAAGTAATGTCTCTGCTTTTAGATATGCTGACTAAGTTTGTCATAGCTTTTCTTCCAAGGAGCAAGTGTCTTTTAATTTCAGGGCTGCAGTCACCATCTGCAGTGACTTTGGAGCCCAAGAAAATAAAATCTGACACTGTGTCCATTGTTTCCCCACTATTTGCCATGAAGTGTATGTATGGCCAAGTCCCTTTGCTGTCTGCCTGAAACTATCACAACCTTATTAATCAGGTATCAGTTCAGTTCAGTGTCTCAGTCATGTCCGACTCTTTGCAATCCCATGGACTGCAGCTCGCCAGCTTCTCTGTCCATCACCAACTCCCAGAGCTTGCTCAAACTCATGTCCATTGAGTCAGTGATGCCATCCAACCATCTTATCCTCTGTCATCCCCTTCTCCACCTGCCCTCAATCTTTCCCAGCATCAGGGTCTTTTCCAATGAGTCAGTTCTTTGCATCAGGTGGCCAAAGTACTGGAGTTTCAGCTTCAGCATCAGTCCTTCCAATGAATTTTCAGGACTGATTTCCTTTAAGATTGACTGGTTGGATCTCCTTGCAGTCCAAGGGACTCTCAGCTATACTCCAATATAATATAAAAAGTTTAAAAAAAATTTCTCAAGTGCAAATGGCATTATAAGCCTGAGACTGGCTTTCACAGTCCATAAGATTTGGTCTCACCAACTCTTCCAACTCACGTCTGTGTCCCACTGGTCCTCCAGGGACTCTGGGATGCTCAGTGATCTCAGCCTACATCAGGGACACCTGCCTCCTGCCTTATTGCTTCCGTTCATCCTCTGCTCCTTGCTGGACCATCCTTTCTACCTGACTGCCTTATTTTATCACCCTTTCAGGATGACCTTCTCTTGGATCTTGAAGTCAGCTCGATCACCATCTGAAGGGTATGCTGAGTAGCACATACGCCTGTTGGCATCCAACTGCACTCGTATGTATGATGAGCTAACCTCTTTGGTCTTAGAGTCACAATCACCCATTATTCACACATGTCTCCCGCCCTAGCCTCACAGAAGCATGGTTGCAACTTTCCTTTCTTCTATTCCTCTCCGCCATCTGCCCTTCCAATCCCTTGCTGTAGCAAAACACGAGCCCCGCTTCCTGCAGCAGCAGCATCCTGGAGCAGTGGCCCTGAACTGACTGGACGTGGCTGTACCTCAAGCAGAAACAGTTTTCCTGTGACTGGGAATGAAGACTCTGGGTCTCAGTCTACACTGTGAGCCTCTGACAAGTGGAAGCCACAGCTCAAGAGGTTAAAGCCAACAGTACTGATGCGGAAATACTCTCCGGCTCTACCCACCTCCCTCACTGATCAACAGGTACTCCACTGTGTGTTACCCTCCCTAGCCTGCTGACACGTCAGGCAAGTGCCGGGACAGATGAGGTGCAGACTTTGAGAATGACAGGAGCAGGAGGCATAGGAAGGCTCCCTGAGACCTGACAAACCACACCTACAAAGAGAGAGGGAGGGTAGATGGGCTGAGGGCAGAAAGGAGAGGGGCAGGTGGGCAAAACCAAGGAAAGGCTGTGACATAGTACAAAACCCAAGAGAACAGGGAAGGAAACAGGACTTGAGAAGTGTCACTGAAGATTATCAACTGAACTCCCTTTAATGTGTGTGTATATATATATTTTTTTCCCAGCAGAAATCAGTGAGTTGTTTTGTCTTATTTTCATGTTTAAAGTCTACTCAAATACTGTTCATTGCTCTATCCAATTGAGCTACTGGAGCTCGGTAAGGAGACTGGATTCTATGGATCAAGGGTTTATAAGGGTTGTCCAGATTACAAAGGAAATCAACTCTGAATATTCGTTGGAAGGACTGATGCAGAGGCTCCAATACTTGGCCACCCGATGCAAAGAGCCACCTCACTGGAAAAGTCTCTGTTGCTGGGAAAGATTGAGGGCAGGAGGAGAAGCAGGCAACAGAGGATGAGATGGTTGGATGGCATCGCTGACTCAATGGACATGAGTTGAAACAAAGTTAGGGAGATAGCGAAGACAGGGAATCCGGGTGTGTTGCAGTCCATGGGGTCACAAAGAGTCTGACGACCTAGTTACTGAACAATAACAGATTATAAAGAACCTACTGTCTATGGACAGAGAAACTGAAGGTAAGTTACTCACTTCACCCCAGTCGTGACACTGGAACCAACCTTCGAATTCAGGGAGATAATGACCAAGCCCCACCAACCACTTTGCCATCACACTTCTCAAAAGAAAAGCTTTACTTTCACACCTGTGTTTTTTTTTTTAATTATTATTAAAAAAGATCTTACTTCCAGTGATAGGCACCTGGATATTTTTATGTCTTGTAATGATTAGCTCCATGCTTTTGACAGACACAACCACACATGTAGACCAATACACAGAGAGATCAATATTCTCTGTGGTCATAACTACTGAGTTCATATCCATCTATAACTCCTGAATCATAAGCTGATAGGTAGGCAACCTACCATAGCTTTGCTTATGGAATAGATATTCCATAACTGCTATTAATGACAATGCTTCTAAATGCACAGGGCCGTGGACATCCACCAAGGAAGCAAACCTAACATTCTCCCTGGAATTCCTTTTTATCCTAAGTTTTTATTTCCATTATGTCTCACAGCCTGTATCAGACAGAGCCAAGTCCCCTGGTGTATGTTTCTCATGGAACCTTTGTTCCCTGGTTCTTTATGAGGATTTTATCCTACTCAGAGTTGAAGAGACAAATAACCCATTTATATTCCTAGCACTACGCTCTGGGTTTTATTCCCACTGCTGCTGTGACGGGAGCTGTGACAAAGAGGAATACCAATGTCAGCAAGGAGTTAAATGCACTGCCACTCAGAATGCAGTGGACTGGCCAGATGACTCAGGAGAAAGAGAAAGGCAGGGCCATCTCGAGTTCTAAACTTAGACAGACAGAGACGTATGTATACACATATGCATATCTTTACACATCTATCTGCCTATTCATATATCATCTATTTAGCTTTGGTTGGAAGACCAAATAGCATAGCATATAGTTAGAAGAGTGCAAATTCAGAGCTCAGAGAAGCCTGATACCAGTGCCACCTCTGTGTGTGTGATTTTGGAAAGCAGACCTCAGCTTGCCCATCCGAGCCACTGGTGCAGGCACAGTGGTGCTCACCTTAGAGGCTTGCTGTGCGGCCCCGGGAGCTGGTGCATGTGGGCTGTGCAGGTCGCCTCGCATTCTGAAGTAGTGGTGCACCGAAGTCCAGACAGGGTTGCTCTGGGCAGTGTTACAAAGACGGGGCTTATACAGGATGGTGGAAAACAGAACATTTTATAAAGTAAGCTTGGGAGTTCCCTGGCTGTCCAATGGTTAAGACTCGGGGTTTTTACAGCCATGACCTGGATTCAATCCCTGGTCAGGGAACTAAGATCCCCATAAATAAAGTAAACTTTGAAAAGTAACCTTTTTGCTAAAATCCCCAATGTTGACCTCTAAGAGAATAGGGCTTGGAGTTAAATGAGACTTGAGTTCAAATGCCAGCTTTTCCATTTGCTAAGAGAATGCATGGGTGTTAACAGAGAGGGAGGAAGAGAAGGGAAAGATGAAGACAGAGGAGGGCTGGAGGGAGAGATAAGGATAGGGAGAGAAAGACAGGGAGAGAGGAGAACATGGCCATCTCTTTTAACCATCAGAGACTCAATGCCCTTATCTACAAAGGGGGACAATAGTACCTGCCTCACAAGCTTACTGTGAGGAGTAAGTTATATACGTCCACAGTCTGGCATATTATTTGTCACGTGGTATGCACACTCAGACATGACTGAGCGACTGAACGGAACTGAACTGAACTGATGCACCCAAGAGGGCTTCCCCGGTGGCTCAGATGATAAAGCATCTGTCTACAATGCGGGAGACCTGGGTTCGATCCCTGGGTCAGGAAGATCCCCTGGAGAAGGAAATGGCAACCCACTTCAGTACTCTTGACTAGAAAAATCCCATGGACGGAGGAGCCTGGTGCAGGCTACTGCCCATGGAGTCGCAAAGAGTTGGACATGACTTAGCGACTTCACTTTCACTTTTCACTTTCATGTACACAAGAAACTGGTGTTTATGAGCAATCCATTCTATTATTAACTGTCTGGGAGGGCTGTGCCCACACTCCCCATTCACTCCCATCTGAAAGCAACATGTTTAGGATGTCTTATTATCAGGAACTATTTGTTAATTCCCTGTGCAGAATTCAAATCTTTCAGACTACCTCATCTGCCGTCCATGCTAATTATGTACTTATCTTATTTGAATATCAGCTGCAAATGTACAGAGCACTGTTGCCCTTGTGCCTCCTGGTTATCGACAGTCAGGAATAGAACGGTTTTTTTTGTTGTTTTTTTTTTTAGACTTTGGCATGGAAAAGAAAACAAACCAAGAACATCCTATAATATAATATCCTGTTCCTTTGACCAACTGGGGCTTTTGGAATTTTTTCAGGATGACTTTTCCAAACAAGTACAGCACTGAATACACCCCCACATTCACCCTGACAAGATACTCAATTGCAAAACTATGCTTTAATAAAAATCTGGAAGATGTTTTCTCTGTCATAAAGTCATATGTCCCAAACCCACACATAGTATCTTTTGGCTTTTGGTTCTCAGTGGCTGTAATTTAAAGAAAGTAAGGGCTCTGATGACAGAACTATACATTCGACGGACTTTTTTGGTAGCACAACAGATGGGAATCTACCTGCCAGTGCAGGGGACATGGGTTCCATCTCTGGTCCGGGAAGATCCCAAATGCTGCAGAGCAAGCGGGCCTGTGTGACACAACCACTGAGGCAGCACTCTACACACAGGAGCCACAGCAACTGCGCCCCAGTGCTGCAGCTACTGAAGCCCGAGTGCCCTGGAGCCCGTGCCCTGAAACAAGCAAGGCCACTGCCGTGAGCAGCAAGCACACCGCAACCGGAGCAGCCCCACTCACCGCAATTAGAACAAACCCCCACAAACTGACAGAGACCCAGCACAGGGGATCTGCCAGAGTTCTTAAAGAAGACTTACTTTAAAAATTAAAGTTTTTTTTAAATTAGAAAGTTAAAACATTTTTCATTTTAAAAATGAATTTTTTTATTTTAAAACTTAAAAAAATAAAAATTTAAAAAATTAAACTAAAAAAAATTTTTTTAATTACAAAAGATCAAGTTAAAAACAAAACGAATATAAATTCAATACCTGACGGTACCATATGTGGGCTGTGTGACCTTGGGCAAGTGACTTAACATCTCTGAGCTCCCTTAACAAGTGGGTAATACCAGTACCTACATCATAGGCAGGGCTTCCACCCGGTTCAGCACCAAGCATATAGTTCAGATCCTAGTGCATGTGACTCCCATTTCCCTGGGGCTGGAGTTACTGTCATTTGTATTGTTCTGAAAATTAGATAAGCTAATACGTGGTTGGATTTGGCACACAGCCAATGCTAAGTAAGTGCTGCTGCTTCTTCCTGTTACTATTACTGTTGTTATTACTACTGCCGTAGGCTCTGGGTGAAGATGGGATGCGATAATCCCAGGAAACACTCCCATTAAGTGAGATCCAGGGTCACTGAGGTTTGTAAGTGATGCCACTTCCATGGTAAATGACAGCAAGCAGGGCGAGACCCTCTCATGCCCCCCACCCCACCCCAAAGGCCACAGGGCAAAAAATGGGGGGTGAAAGCACAAAACCAGGTCTAGTTCATTTATCCTCACTAATGGCAGAGTTCAGAGGCAAGGACGACCAATGAGACCGGATAATCCAAAAGCCACTTTCCCTCGGCCACCAAGCACACGGTCGGTTCACATTCAAATACACTATGTCGGCCATTCCGGGGATTAATTTCCAACAAAATAATGAATCCACACACGACAGGCTTGATTCCAGCTGGGAAGTGCCCTGGTTCTTTGGTCTGTTTCCTGCTCATCTCCTCTCTGCAACACACCCCACGCTGAGAAGAGCCAGCAGGCTCCCCAGACTGGTGCCGAGAACCAATCTAAACAAGGTTGACCCCTCTCAAATCTTCCCAGAGCATGAAAGAGGCCTGCATTTGAAAGGTTTCTTCTCCATGAAAATTAACCGGGGCTCCCAGATGCAATGCCACCAGTCAGGGACTAAGGGGACACCTTGCTGCCAAGACCACACAGCTGAAGCCCGTTGGCCTCGGCCCCGGCCCAGTGCAAGGTGCGTGGTGTTGCCCATCTTCTGAGACATAAAGATCTCGAGACGCCCTCATCCCCATCACGAATACGGCAAGTTCAAAAGGAATATAACCTCATTCAGAAGGAGATTACTGACATTCTTATCCTAGGAGCTAGAAAATTAAACACTGCCATGAGGACTATACTGCGTGTATTCATCCAGCAAATATGTTTGTTTTTGTTTGTCTGTTGTCTAATGGCTCAATCATGTCCAACTCTTTGATACTCCATGGACTGCAGCCCTCCAGGCTTCCCTGTCATTCACCATCTTGTGGAGTTTGCTCAAACTCACGTCCATTGAATGAGTGACACCATCCAACCATCTCATCCTCTGTCACCTGCTTCTCCACCTGCCCTCAATCTTTCCCAGCATCAGGGTCTTTTCCAGTGAGTTGGCTCTTTGCATCAGGTGGCCAAAGTATTGGAGCTTTGTAAATTAACCTTGTTGTTGTTGAAAGGCTCAGTCATGTCTGATTCTTTGCGACTCCATGGGCTGTAGCCTTCCCAGGGTCCTCTTGTCCATGGTATTTCCCAGGCAAAAATACTGGAGTGGGTTGTTATTTCCTTCTCCAGGGGATCTTCTCGACCCAGGGATCAAACCCAGGGATCAACCCCAGGTCTCCTGCATTGCAAGTGGACTCTTTACCATCTAAACTACCAGGGAAGTCCTGATAGTCTTGTAAAAACACACAAAAGAACAATGGCAGATGAATGTACACATGGTGGTGAGAACAAAAAGCTTGGGCCCAGAGCTCGAATGCTGGGGGCGGGGGCTGGGGACCATGCTCTAAATCTAGCACTTTCTGGCAAGTCAACAACACTTGCCCACTCATCTGCAATAGCCTCCTTTCATTCTTTCCGCCCCGCCTCATCCCTCAAGCCATTTTGTGTCCCATACAAAGAGGGATTGTAAAATGTGAATCTGACCTGGACTCGATATTCAAATCTCCCCATGGTTTCCTGATGCTCTAAGATGCAAGCCATGGGGCTTCCCTGTGATGGCGCAGTGGTTAAGGATCCACCTCACAACGCAGGGGACGAGGGTTCGACCCCTGATCAGGGAACTCAGATCCCACATGCCACAGGGCAACTAAGCCTGAGAGCCCAGCTAGAGCGCCCAGGGGCTGCAATAGAAGATTCCCCATAATACAACAAAGATGCTTCATGACACAACCAATCTCAAAAGAACCAAACAAAAGTAAACAGAAGATGCAACCCAGGTCCTCACCATGGCTGCACGCCCCAATGGTCTGGCCTTTGCCTCCCTGCCTTCCCTTTAATCCAGGTGCCGCCTGCCCACCACACTCCAACAACCTGGGTTCTTTCAGCTTCTCCAACACACCAATCTCTTTTCTTTCCTCAGAACCTAGGCACCTTCTGTTTCCTTTCATGAGGATGCTAGACCTACAACTGAGTCTCTCTCATCTGTTTGGTCTCTACTCAAATGCTCCCTCATCACAAGGAGATCAAACCAGTCAATCTTAAAAGAAATCAACCCTGAATACTCACTGGAAGTACTGATGTTGAAGCTGAAGCTCCAATACTTTGGCCACCTGATGCAAACATCTGACTCACTGGAAAAGACCCTGAGGCTGGGAAGGTTTGAGGGCAGGAGGAAAAGGGGGTGGCACAGGATGAAATGGTTTGATAGCATCACTGACTCAATGGACATGAATTTGAGCAAATTCTTGGAGGTAGTGAAGGATAGGAGAGCCTGGCATGCTGCAGTTCATGAGGTCACTAAGAGTCAGACATGACTTAATGACTCAACAACAACAATAAGCAGCCAAGTACCAACAATTAACCCCAACTGGGCCTCCTTCACTGCACATTCAAAATGTGAAAGAATCAAATTTTTTTTGTCATGGTCATGTACCCATAAATAAGAACAAATAACAAATATTAAGAAGAAGAAGAACAAAGGATAAGAATGAATAAGCAGAAGAAACGTTGGAGACTTCTCTGGGTGTCCAGTGGTTAGGACTCTGTGCTTCTAATATAGGGAACATAGGTTGGATCCCTGGTCAGGGAAGTAAGATACCACAGGTGACACCACAGCCAAAAAACAAAATAAAACAAAAAGTAATAAACTACTTTTGAAAAGTAAAATGCACAAAAATGAATAATGTTGGCTGAGCCCTCACGATCTTTCAAGTTCTTCTCTAAACTCTTTCCACGTGTCACGTCCTTTCATTTCATCTTCCCAGCTAATGTGTACAGTCATCGTCATGGAGATAGGCACAGAGAGATTAAGCCACTTGCACGCTAGTTGTGTGATGCACATATATGACAAAGGCTAAATCTGAACCTGGGATGCCTGGTTGCAAAACTTGTGTTCCTAACTTCCATGCTGAGCCACTTTTCAACCACAAATATCTCTATTTTTTTCAATTAAAATAAAATCACCTCCCCAAAGGGCTGTTAAAAAGTGACAAAGATCACGGGGGAATTTTGTTCAGTAGAACTCACCCAATTTGTCCCTTTGGGATCATCTCTCTTCTCTCCTTCCCCACATCCTTGTAACAATCAACATACTGCCCTATCCTTTTAGAAGACACTCTATCCATAATCTCTCTTAGCAGCTGTAACTACATAAAGCTTATTTATACTCATGTCCTATGGCTAAAAGAGATCTTTAGGCAGCCCACAGCCCTGTCCAAAGAGTATATACATCACCAGGGGACAGGTTGTGAAATAGACTGAATTGATTTAATGAGAAATGCCCATTATCCAAGAGCAAAGGAAACCCAAGACCGCCACTCTTCTCTCCCACCCTGCCTTCTATTTTCTTCTACCTCCAGCTCCATTCTAATTCTGTGCCTCCAATCTTAAACACATTAAAAACATAACCTATTCTATGTCTTTAAAAAAAAAAAAAAAACTAAACAGGCTCAACTTAAGGTCAGACTTTTCTGGTACACTGGCTCCTATTATGGAAGGAATAAAAGGAGAGATTGCTTTTAAAAAGAGAGAGACTGCTTTTAATGACAGTTTCCGAACAGTGGCCTTTTGTACTTGAACGGATTGATGATAAAGCTCACTGTCAAGTGACAGTAACATCAATGTCAGAGAACAGAAGGACGGATGTCCCTCAGGAAGGGGTCATCCCAGAGCCATTAGGCAGTGCGGGTCGGCTCTGCCATGTTGGGGACAGTGACTCCTCAGGATTACGTGGCCACTGACTTCCTCTGAGCCAAGTCAGTGGAATACGGCAGAGTTGGGAAAGAAAACTCTCTCTCTCTCTCTCTCTCTCATACACACATACACATACACACTCCCTATCTGAAAGTAATTCAACACTGCCTAGTGCTGAACAGCCTTGGTCTATGTTTTAATCTGACATTTGTCGAGTCTTTGCCCCATGACTTTAGGCACATATCTTTGCTTTTCTGTGCTCCAGCGCTCTCACCTGTAACACAGATACTAATAGGGCTGTTCTGTTGACAAGATGAGGTAATTCCTGCAAAGACTTTGGCAAGATGTCTAGATAGATGAACACTCAAATTTTATGGTGGCTGTTAATACTACTACCACAACTAGGACAGAACTGTACAATTCAAAACATCAGCAAATTTCCTCTTTGCTAACGCTTTAGTGAAGGAGATGCGGCATCTGATAATTCTACTGTTTTAAAGGTGAGGCTCGGACAGGTGTTCTGATGGCTCCAGCTCACCTAAGTAGCCAACTGTCCATCAGAATCGAAACTAGAGAACTGCCCATCTGATTCCAGACCATGGCTTGTTCAATACTCTTAAGTTACTCCTCAACCCATGGAAGACTGGGGAACTGTTATGTGTCTCGAATGATTCTGGGAACAAAAGAATAAAGACCATTCACTGAGTTTCCCAAGACAATCACAATTTCACATATTGTACTGGATTGTCGGAGAAGGCAACGGCACCCCACTCCAGTACTCTTGCCTGGAGAATCCCATGGACAGAGGAGCCTGGTGGGCTGCAGTCCATGGAGTCGTGAAGAGTCGGATACGACTGAGCGACTTCACTTTCCCTTTTCCCTTTCATGCACTGGAGAAGGAAATGGCAGCCCACTCCAGTGTTCTTGCCTGGAGAATCCCAGGGACGGCAGAGCCTGGTGGGCTGCCGTCTATGGGGTCGCACAGAATCGGTCACGACTGAAGCGACTTAGCAGCAGCAGCAGCAGTACTGGATGTCAGAGTGGCAACATCATACATCATCTAACCTGGATGTTTTTGAGAGTGACAAGTGCTGTCCTGGACAGGATTCCAGGAGGAGACATAAACTAAGGCAGTACCAGACAGACTGGGAGAAATGCTCTCTACCTGCTGTCCACATATAATTCAGTTCAGTTCATTTCTGTCGCTCAGTCGTGTCCGACTCTTTGAGACCCCATGAATCGCAGCACGCCAGGCCTCCCTGTCCATCACCAACTCCCAGAGTTCACTCAGACTCACGTCCATTGAGTCCGTGATGCCATCCAGCCATCTCATCCTCTGTCGTCCCCTTCTCCTCCTGCCCCCAATCCCTCCCAGCATCAGAGTCATTTCCAATGAGTCAACTCTTTGCATGACGTGGCCAAAGTACTGGAGTTTCAGCTTTAGCATGATTTCTTCCAAAGAAATCCCAGGGCTGATCTCCTTCAGAATGGACTGGTTGGATCTCCTTGCAGTCCAAGGGACTCTCAAGAGTCTTCTCCAACACCACAGTCCAAATGCATCAATTCTTCGGCGCTCAGCCTTCTTTACAGTCCAACTCTCACATCCATACATGACCACAGGAAAAACCATAGCCTTGACTAGATGGACATTAGTCAGCAAAGTAATGTCTCTGCTTTTCAATATGCTATCTAGGTTGGTCATAACTTTTCTTCCAAGGAGTAAGTGTCTTTTAATTTCATGGCTGCAGTCACCATCTGCAGTGATTTTGGAGCCCCCCAAAATAAAGTCTGACATTGTTTCCACTGTTTCCCCATCTATTTCCCATGAAGTGATGGGACCGGATGCCATGATCTTCGTTTTCTGAATGTTGAGCTTTAAGCCAACTTTTTCACTCTCCTCTTTCACTTTCATCAAGAGGCTTTTTAGCTCCTCTTCACTTTCTGCCATAAGGGTGGTGTCATCTGCATATCTGAGGTTATTGATATTTCTCCTGGCAATCTTGATTCCAGCTTGTGTTTCTTCCAGTCCAGCGTTTCTCATGATGTACTCTTCCCCATCTATTTCCCATGAAGTGATGGGACCGGATGCCATGATCTTCGTTTTCTGAATGTTAAGCTTTAAGCCAACTTTTTCACTCTCCTCTTTTACTTTCATCAAGAGGCTTTTTAGTTCCTCTTCACTTTCTGCCATAAGGGTGGTGTCATCTGCATATCTGAGGTTATTGATATTTCTTCTGGCAATCTTGATTCCAGCTTGAGCTTCATCCAGCCCAGCATTTCTCATGATGTACTCTGCATAGAAGTTAAATAAGCAGGGTGACAATATACAGCCTCGACATACTCCTTTTCCTGTTTGGAACCAGTCTGTTGTTCCATGTCCAGTTCTAACTGTTGCTTCCTGACCTGCATATAGTTTTCTTAAGAGACAGGTCAGGTGGCCTGGTATTCCCATATCTTTCAGAATTTTCTACAGTTGATTGTGATCCACACAGTCAAGGCTTTGGCATAGTCAATAAAGCAGAAATAGATGTTTTTCTGGAACTCTTGCTTTTTCCATGATCCAACGGATGTTGGCAATTTGATCTCTGGTTCCTCTGCCTTTTCTAAAACCAGCTTGAATATCTAGAAGTTCATGGTTCACATATTGTTGACTGTCCCTTCTATCTTGGACTATGGCATCTAATATTTCATTTCCCAGCATATTTTCTCATGTCCTCTCTGCTGGCGGGATCACCCCTCTTGCTTTTGGCCAGTGACTTCAACCCATGATGTCATCACGGGGCTGTCAAGTACAACACCACTGTCCTCCCAAGCATCAAAGGTCCAGTAAAGGACAAGCTCAGAGCCAAGTCAATGGAGGCTGTTTCCAGGGATTCTTCTGACCCACGCTTTGGGGGAAGGCAGATATCAGGATGCTCAAAAGATAAACTGTTGGATTGGCCTCCTCATTTTTTCTTGGCTGTTTAGGGGAAGTTTATCACCCGACACTGCCCATCCACCAAGAGGCAGAGACAAGTGGAGATAAGAGGGGAGCACGAAAAGGGAATATCTTCTCAGTATTGGGCCACTGGCTCCAGCCCCAAATCTTGGGGCCCAGTCTCTGATACCTTCATTTCTGAATTCACTTATTAGACTTTGGTGGTGGTGTTGTTCAATAGCTAAGTCATGTCCAATGCTTTGCAATCCCATGGACTGCAGTATGCCAGGCCTCTGTGTCCCTCACCATTGCTCAGAGTTTGCCCAAGTTCATGTCCATTGAGTTGGTGTTGCTACCCAACCATTTCATCCTTTGCCACCCTCTTCTCCTTTTGCCTTCAGTCAGATGCTACCCAACCATCTCATCCTCTGTGCCCTCTTCTCCATTTGCTTTCAGTTAAACTTTATAGGCTAACACAAAATCTTCCCAAATCCAGTATCTAATATAGTCTGAGGTCACTTAGATATCTGTACTTCCTTTTGTTAAAGCAGTATGAAATAGGTTTCTGTTGTTTGCAATCAAAATACTTCTAATTATAGGATACCAAAAATATGGATATGGGAAAGGACATCTAAGAAAGATAAAATACTTCAGTAAAAGAAAAGTTAGAAAAGAGAGGAGTCACGGTCAGCAGAATATTTTCATTAAAATAATCTTCTGTGTGGGCTTGGGAGAGCTTAAAAATTTGTCTAAGGAAAAAATAAATTCCATGTAAAGAGGTCTGGTTGAAAGAAGAACATGAACATGGAAAGGCATTATGGGGTAGTGGCACTGACATCAATAAATTAGGGTTCAAATGCCAGCTCCACTGCTGAGTTCTCAGTCATGACACTTCAGCTTCTGAGCTTCTGTTTCTTCCGCCATGAAATGAGGTTTTTGATAACTCTCAGAGTTGTTAAGAGAGTCATCATGAGTATACATAAAGTACCCACGTGACTGTTAACACAAAGAAAGCTATTAATAAGTAGTGATTATTATTTGTGTGTGGAGGGCAGCAAAGAAATCCAATTGTAGAAGAGCTGGGCTAGAGACCGTGCTATTCCTAGAGGTAGAAAGCACACTTTTGTTGTCTTTGGCCAGCTGTGGCCTGGACCAAGGTCTGGACTCTATGAAGTGTTAATAAAAGTCAACAAAGAGACAAATGAAAAATTAAATAATTTATGCAAATACAAAGCCTTAGAGAGATCTCAAATAACCATAAAGGCCATCATCAATATCCTCAAGGTAACTGTATCTGGCAAGGTATTTCGTGTCTGGTTATATGAAAGAATCTTCATGGCAGTCGAAAGACTGAAAACCTGCAACATAGTACAAATAAGAAAAAAAAGTAAAGCAATCATTTTTGCTTATATTCATAAACCCATGTGACTGACTTACAAATAAAGAGAGAATAAGCAGAAAGAGATGCATACGCTTACAGAAAGACTGTCTGGTGGGAGGTGGGAAGATCGGGGGAAGTTATGGAGTTTGGGATGGACAGGTACCCATTGCTATAGTTAAAATGGATAACCAGCAAGGACCTACTGTAGAGTTCAGTGAATTCTGCTCAATGTTATCTGGCGCCTGGATAGGAAGGAGGTTTGGGAAGAATGGATATATGTATACATATGGCTGAGTCCCTTCACTGTTCACCTGAAACTATCACCACATGGTTTATTAATCAGCTATACCTCAACACAAAATAAAAAGGTTAAAGATAAATAAAAGCCAGCTGTTTAAAAAGAGCGAGAGAGGAAAATACGCATCGTTCATCCAGTCATTCATGTATGTCAGTTCATTCACATGCATTAGCCTCTGCTCTGATTCGGCAATGTTATGCACCCTAGGGACTCACAGATGAGGACGCAGTTGCTGCCAGGGAACCCTCAAACAAGGGCATGGAGAAGACACATGAATGACTAACTTTGATCTAATATAATAAATATCATTCTGTCAGAGGTATTAAAGGCTCCAGATCTCCTGAAAAATGAGCATTCACTTTCAAGGAGGAGACTGGAATACGCCAAGACAGGCTGAGGAAAAAAGTAACTCATGAAGGAGGAAACAGCATAGCAAAGGCATGAAGTCATGAAGATACCTGTTGTCTTTGGGAAGGACAGTGAATTGTCTGATCTCTCTGGAACAGGCAACACTTGAGGAGAGTCGGGGCGCCGAAACATGAAGACTGGGTTGACCAGATATCCACAGGCCTTGACTAGCAAGCTAAAACAAAGAGATTTCACTCTGCAGAAGCTGACAGGCCACCAACAATGTTTGATAAAGAGAGGGACATAGCCAAATGGGAGTCCTAGTGAAATAACTGAAAGGAGAGCAGAGAGCAGATTAGAAAGGATGATGGCAAGACAGATATGATTCATTTTATATTGAAAAGTCTATTTCCAAAGATACTAGTAAGGATGAGTACATATATGGACACACTGGAAACTGAAAGAGAGAAGTCTACATAAGTCAGGGCTCTAAGGGACAAAGTGGAAGAAAACCCAACCCTAAGTGCACTAGGAGGGTTGGGAAGAAGGCGTTACTGTCTTGTGTAATAACTGAAACACTCAGTGGCAGATGCAGCTCAAGCACAGGTGTCTGTATATTTCATCCAGATTTTCTCGACATCCCTGTGCCATCCTCATCATCATTTGTATAAGCATTCCCTTGTAAGGCAGTTAGATTATGTCAGGTTTGGGGAACTGGCAGCATCTCTTATCATGGTACCACCTCCATGATGCCATCTCCCATCCTCGCAATTTCTAAATCAGACGAATCAAGGTGATTTGTCCAGAAAATTCTGAATCGCATTTCACTGGTCTGTCTAGACCAGGTACTCATCCCTGAGTCATTTTTGAGGCCAATGTGTGGGGTGCCCTGATGGGTTGGGTCTGGATTATGTGCCATTTTGCATTTGAGGTGGGTTATACACGTTCTTTTTGCATTTGAGGTGGGTTATACACGTTCTTTTTGCATTTGAGGTGGGTTATACACGTTCTTTGAAATGTATACAATTATAACTCTTTTCACATTGATCAAACATTCAAACTGCCGTACAGTGATTAAAGATGAATAAAGTCAAAACTGAAAGGAGACCTGGGTTTAAAAGAAGGGCCGTGTGTTTATTATCCGGGTGAACTCTAGCAAATTATTTAACCCCCTCTGTTTCTCTGATCCACAGTCTGTAAAACAGATGCACTGCTAATACGTAAATGAGAATTAGACAGAATATTACATGTAAAGTGGAACATATGAATATGTATGTGTGTATGTGGGTATATCTGGAAATGGCATATATACTTGGAATCAAAGTATTTGGCTTTTAAAATCCCCAAGTAATTCCAACTCTATATTTAAATGTGTGTATATGTATTTGTGTGTGTTTAGGAACTCTACTTCCTGGACATAATCTGGCTGGACTGGACATAATCTAGCTAGCTTACAAGGGAATGGTTATATAAATAATGATGAACTCATACAATAAAATAATACATAAACCTTAAGCAGAATGCAATAGACCCATTTCGGCCAACTGGAGGGCTGATGCTAAAGCTGAAACTCCAATGCTTTGGCCACCTGATGCAGAGAACTGACTCATTGGAAAAGACTCTGATGCTGGGCAAGACGAAGGCAGGAGGAGAAGGGGATGACAGAGGATGAGATGGTTGGATGTCATCCCCGACACTTGATGGACATGAGTCTGAGCAGGCTCCAAGAGTTGGTGATGGACAGAGAAGCCTGGCATGCTGCAGTCCATGGGGTCACAAAGAGTCAGACATGACTGAGCGACTGAACTGATACAGGTGGATACAGGAAGATCTTCATGATGTACCATTAAATACCAAGAGTAAGATATAAAACAATGAGTTGAGTATACACTTAAACCATGTGTATATGTGTGTTGTATATATACATATACACTGTATATGTAAACACATACACAGATACATGTATACACACATATACATCGTCGTTCAGTCACTGAATCATGTCCAGCTCTTTGTGACCCCATGGACTGCAGCAGGCCAGGTTTCCCTGTCCTCTGCTATCTCCCAGAGCTTGCTCAAGTTCATGTCCATTGAGTCGTGATAAACATAAACATACATGCCTACACACACACACATACATATATTTCATTAAATCATATAGAAATATAAACTATTATGTATGGCTTGTATTCTTAAAAGCATTGCTGTACTTTATGTGCTAAGTACTATGTACTGATAATTATACACACACATTACATAATAGGGGCTTCCCTGCTGGCTCGGAGGTTAAAGTGTCTGCCTGAAATGCGGGAGACCCAGGTTCGATCCCTGGGTCAGGAAGATCCCCTGGAGAAGGAAATGGTAGCCCACTCCAGTACTCTTGCCTGGAGAATCCCATGGAGAGATAAGCCTAGTAGGCTACCGTCCATGGGGTCGCAAAGAGTCGGACACGACTGAGCGACTTCACTTTCACTTTCATGACATAATAAATATACAAATAAAAATGCACATATAAGAACTTTTATGACTAGAACTTTCATGAAAAAATACATAAGGAGCCAAAAGTGGTTGCTGTTAAAAGGTGACCTGGCCACCTGGAATGAGACCTTAAATTTTATTCTATGTTTGAAATTCTTATTTTTTTAAAATGTTCATCTGTTATGGGTTCATATGTTTTATGTTTTTAGAAACATGCTCTTTCTATCACTCTACTGCTGTGTTTGTTTCATTCTTTTAAGTATCGACATTTATTTATTGGGCTGTGCTAGGTCTTAAGTGTGGCATGTGGGATCTTTAGCAGCAGCCCGCAAACTCTTAGTTGTGGCATGTGGGGTCTAGTTCCCTGAGCAGGGACTGAACCTGGACCCCCTGCATCGGGAGTGCAGAGTCATAGCCACTGGACCACCAGGGAAATCCTTGAAATTCTTATCTTTGCAACCATGTGCAAAATATTATTCCATGCCTTTTTCCTAACGTGATCTTCACTGACCTTTGCCAGCGCATCTGCTGTTGTTTATCCTATCAGTGAAAATGCCCGGCAGAGTTTCCATTCCTAATGGTGTTTGCGTAGGAATGGACCAGCTTTTTTCAGACCACCATATCTACATGCAAGGGCCACTTTGGTGGAAACGATGCTAGCTGATTAAGAGAGTTTGTGAAAAAGTACCCACTGTGATTGAAACACTCATTTAATACATTTTAAGTGCCCGAAATGCTCAGCTTCCTTGATTGGTGTTGATTGTTTGCATTTGATTTATTTCCTCCGTATCAGTGTTCATTAAGTTACTTAAGTAATGGCCACCCTGTAGCTGTGTCTCTATTTAACTCCGCATCTTTGGTAGCATTCTAATTCAGAGACTGTTCACTTCAGGAGCTGGGAATGTAGATTTGACCACTGAAGGGTTGTGTATTTCTCACAGAAGTTATTTACAAGGAAAATTATCTTTCAAAAAAAATTCACAGCAGTCTCCTCTGATTTTTTCTATTTATAGCTTCTATTCTTGGCAGAAGTCTTATTATTTTTGACAATTTATTAACTACCGCAGACACACTTATAAAATGATGATCAATATTCACAACAGTATGCTTGATCTTCCACATTTTAAATATCTGCCACCCGTGTGGATAGTAAGAGTTCTGCCAGCAACATTCTAATAGTCCTTATGTGAGTTCAGTTCAGTTGTCTGTCATGTCCAATTCTCTGAGATTCCACAGACTGCAGCACACCAAGCTTCCCTGTCCATCACCAACTCCTGGAGCATACTCAAGCTCATGTCCATTGAGTCAGTGATGCCATTCAACCAGTTCATCCTCTTTTGTTCCCTTCTCCTCTGGGCTTCAGTCTTTCTCTTTCCCAGCATCTGGGTCTTTTCCAATGAGTCAGTTCTTTGCATCAGGTGGCCAAAGGACTGAAGCTTCAGCTTCAGCATCAGTCCTTCCAGTGAATATTCAGGACTGATTTCCTTTAGGATTGACTGGTTGTATCTCCTTGCAGTCCAAGGGACTCTCAAGAGTCTTCTCCAACACCACAGTTCAAAAGCATCAGTTATTTGGCACTCAGCTTTCTTTATAGCCCAACTCTCACATCCATACATGACCACTGGAAAAACCATAGCTTTGACTTGACAGACCTTTATTGGCAAAGGAATGTCTCTGCTTTTTAATACACAGTCTATGTTAGACATAGCTTTTCTTCCAAGGAGTAAGCATCTTTTAATTTCATGGCTGCAGTCACCATCTGCAGTGATTTTGGTGTTAAACCCACTTTAAAAAACAAAAGACACAGCTTTGCAGACGTGGCTTCACTGGACATTCTGATAGTCCATAGTTTGAATGGAGATTTCCTTCTTGTGTTTATTTTATTTTTTTATCTGTCCCAGTGGAGGTGGGTATGGGGACTTCTCCTCATTCATTGTTTGTATTCAGGCTGTTGAGATTTGCTTTTGCTTCCCAAGAGGACAAGTGGTGATGTCAGGTGCTGTCACACATTTACATCAAGAAGCTTCACTGTGGAAAGGAGAGGATGGGTCAGGCGAGGGGGTCAGAAGGAAGGTCTTCTGTGCTACAGAATCTAGGATAAACATCAGGATGTGTGACATCATAAGCACCATGGACAGGCAGAGGGCCCTGAGAACATGGGGTATGAAAATAAAACGAGAAAGGACAAGCCGCATTTGTCTGCATATTTTTGCCCACAAAAGCTGGTGCTTCAAGAAAGAGTAGGAGTTTGACCACTTGGAATGAAAGCCCAAATGAGACTGAGTTGTAAGTACCCAGGACCCTGGTGCCCTGGCACGCAAAGCCCCATTCCTACAGCAGTGGCATTTTTAGCTGAAAAATCACAACAAATGAAGTCACAGTAACTGAGGGGAACTTCAGGTGGTCTGGGCTTCCCACGTGGTGCTAGTGGTCCAGTATCTGTCTGCCAATGCAGGAAAAAAGAGATGTAAGAGACACTGTTGGATCCCTGGGTGAGGAAGATCCCCTGGAGGAGGGGATGGCAACCCACTTAAGAATTCTTGCCTGGAGAATCCCATGGACAGAGGAACCTGGCAGGCTAAAGTCCATAAGGTCACAAAGAGTTGGACACAATTAAAGCACACTGGTAGTCCAGCAAGGTTTACCTCGGGGGAAGGCCTGGGTTGAAGTTCTCTGCACCCCTAGACAAAGTATGAGATCTAAAAGCTTGCCAGGTTGTCAAAGAGTGAGTTTGGGTCTTGAGGCTTGAGCGAGGGTTCTAAGGCTCCAGGAGGCATAAGAAGGGGGTAGCCTCACTCCAGTGTCCTGTGTGAAGCCACTCAGCTCTCATATGGTTCTCCCGTCCCCACTTCAAGGCTGGAGCCCGTCCAGGGGTGGCAGCCAATGGTTACTTTGAAAGAAGCTGCAGAAACATCTTAGTGGGCCCAGAGTAAACCAGCACCCACAGAGACCGCTCATGGACATATTTTTGTTACAAGTAGAAAAAATGTTTATTATTCCAATTTGCAGAAAGAAAAAAATGTTTTGAGTCAGGAGGAGAAGAGTAATTTATTCTTAACAGGTGGACCGCATAAATCTTTCTGTCATGGGATAGGCATTCATTATAAATCTTTCACTTATGTGACAGGTATTTACTGAGTGTGTGCTCTCCCTAAGGCACTGTGCTTGGCGCTGTGGGGTCCAGAGAAATTACCCTGAAGCAGAGTTTACAGAGAATCTTAAGTTTGCCAAGGGAGACGGAACATCAAGCGAAATTCAGGATGACTGTGGAAACCAGTATGGAGGTTCCTTAAGAAACTAAAACTACAGCTACCATATGATCCAGAAATCCCACTCCTGGGTACATATCTGCGGGGGTGGGAAATGAACATTCTAATTCAGAAAGATATACACATTTCAGCATGCACAGCAGCACTATTTACAATAGCTAGGACATGGAAACACCCAAGTGCCCATCAAGACGATTGCTTTGGAAGGTGTGGCATGTACACACACGCACGCACGCATGCACGCACGCATACACACACAGTGAAGAGCCTGTGTACCGTAACTAAGACCTGACACGACCAAATAAATACATTTAAAAAGAAAAGAAAACAGCACTGTCCATTCTCTTTTTCACAAACTTCTTCCACAGAGAAAGCAAGGCCTACTTTGGTCTTCTAACACTGTAATTTCCTGAATCCCCCTTCTCAATACAACAACCTTCTGTTTTAGCAAGATAACAAAGAGTAAACACTAACAAAATCTATAGGAAGATGTGTTTATAATAAAAACACCCTTGCCATTAAGATTTTAATGAGTGTCATTATTATGGTTCAGGCAGAACAAAAGCAAAATCCCAAGCACTCTAGACATTTCACTTGGCTGAGGAATGCCCTGGATTAAGCCATTCCTTTTGCATGCGTGATGGTTAGAGCCGAGTTTGCTCAGAGATAGAATGGAATGCAGTGACAGACACAGGGATTTGGGTCCAAGTAGACATTACTCGGGAGCGTGTGTGTGTGTGTGTGTGTGTGAAGTTCTATGAAAATCTACCCTATGTGTAGATTCATGCCCCATATATGGATTCATGTAGCCACAACCCAAATCAAGATGCAAGACTATTCCTTCACCAGAAAGGAGCTCCCTCTCTCTACTCCTTTCCAACCATCTTTTCCATCGGTGGTTCTCATCTAAGTTTATGAGGCTATCATCTACTCAGTCACTCAGGCAGAACATACTTACTCTTCAGACGGCTGCCCTGGTGGCTCAGTGGTAAAGAACCCGCTGCCAATGCAGGAGACCTGGGTTTGATCCCTGGGTCAGGAAGATCCCCTGGAGGAGGAAATGGCAACCCACTTCAGTATTCTTGCCTGGAGAATCCCATGGACAGAGGAGCCTAGCAGCCCCCACAAGGCCCTGCTGGCCACTTTAAGGATCTCTGTCTCCTTCTAAAGGGCAAAGTGAACTCCAAAATCCTGAAGGCTTTAGCACGGGGTGACATAACCAGATTGCGTGGGAGCCACATGGGAAACTTGGAACTAGCGGGGAGCAGGGGTAGGACTTCACTGCCACCACGCGTTCCAGTGGGGGATAGCGGTTTGGTGCCAAATAGAAGTTGACGGAAAGATCTTATTTCAATCAACTCTTTTACTTTGTCTTCCCTACAGTTTGGGCTTTCTCCAACTCACCTTCAAAGCTGTGGCTAAAGGGACTTCTCTGAAATGCCGCTGACATCAGGTGAATTTAGGATAAAACCCAGATTCAACACGACTCATACTGTACTTCTTCATTTGGCCCATCCCTACTTTCCAGCCTCCCTCTGTCTCACCATCTCCCCTGCCACAACAAACTGTGTGGTTTTCCCTGGCAGGTCTAGATCAGGTCCCTGCACATGCCAAGCAAGCTCTGTAGAATCCAACAGACGTGGTGCCCCCTGGGTTTGTGCATCATGGATGCCCAGATCAAACTGAGATTTTCCAGAGCCTCATTCCCTGTCGGTGATGAATATGCAGAAGTCCTACCCCACGGTTATTAGCCTCTAACAGGTTGACCGGTCTCAGCTGCTTCATACCAATCCAGGTAGAAGCGACTCTGAACAAGACCTCAAAGCCAGCGCATTAAGAAATTATTTTGGAAAAGGAGAGAGCACAGGATGGAGGGAAACACAGAAGCACAAAGGCACGTGGATATATCACAGAGGGTGAACCTCAAATGGGTTTCGACCTGAGGACTCTGATCTCCCTCCTTTTGTTCCAGCTTCTAAAGCTCAGGTTATAGGAAAGCTTTTCTGGATGCCCGCATAACAAGCAGCCAGTCTCAAAGTTAAGATAGAGATTCTGATATCTATATATATAATCTTATTCTTGGCTGTGCTGGGTCTTTGTGACTGCGTGGGCTTTTCTCTAGCTGCAACAAGCAGGGTCTACTCTCCAGCTGCAGTGCTCAGGCTTCTCTTGTTGCGGAGCACAGGCTCTGGGCCTTGTAGGCTTCAGTAGTGGCGGCTCCCAGGCTCTAGCGCACAGGCTCAATAGTTGTGGTGCCCTGGCTTTGCTGCTCTGCGGCATGTGGGATCTACCCCACTCAGGGCTCGAACCCGTGTCTCCTGCATTGGCAGGCGGATTCTTTACCACTGAGCCACCAGGAAAGCCCTCAATAGAGATGCTTTTAAAACGGCTACTTAAGTGGCAAAGGGAGTAGAAACGACCACACACACATACACCAAAATTTCATGAAGATGAAATCCAGTGGTAAGATGATCAGGATTGCCAGGAAGCCATTGTGTTGGGGTGGGGGCGGGGAGCTAAAATGTTTGACTCCCTCTTTGGTCCCATCATTCAAAAGAACAAACATTTTATAATCCAGGGGAGACCTCCACTCATCTGAGAATGAGCTGCTGTCCTCCAGCCCTAAGTCCATAAATAGCCTTCGCACATTTTGTTCAGTGACACCAAACAGAGATGAGGTCCCTCCTGGCGTGACATTCCATCCAGCCAGCACTCTCACCACATTCTCCTCTCCTTGGGAAGCAAACCGCCTCTCTGCTGTTTCCCCACTGTGCCCAATTACACTGCTCCCTTGCTAAATGAGCTCTTAGGCATTCAATACGTTTTTAAGGCAATGGATCAGCATGATTATTCTGGGAAACACAAAGCTCACGAAGGAATAGGGCAAATTACAAATTTCAGGAAATATTGGTCTTTGCACATTAATCACACTAATAATATTACAAATGAGGGACGTATAAATCCACTTCCCTCTGTGCATGACTTGCTTTGTTTGATCCCTCTGAAGCAAGTGAGCAGGGTATTGTTTCGATGTATTTAGTCCCCCCTTGACTGTTTTCAATCATGGCTGCGTGTTTAAAAATCAGAACAGAAAATTGGAAAGCTACACAATTTTTCGAATTAGCAGTCAAATCCACAGAAAACACCATGATGGAAAATGGGAGGGCTATCAGAGACTGCCAGATATACAACACACACCACACTAGTGTCTCATTCTAAGCCCAGGGAAGCCATCCCCAGTTGATTGCAGAATTCCAGCCTGCAGAGATCACAGGTGGCCTCAAACTAGTTACCCACCAATTGGAATTGACTTCACTGTGACCCAGGTTTAAAGAAAAAGCAATGAAATTCTGGTGGGTGGAGTGCCCTCCAAGGACACACCGAACAAGAGTCAAAGCCAAGTGAAAAAAGTGGAAGTGTGAGTCACTCAGTTGAGTCGGAAACAACAGACCCCGTGGACTGTTGCCCGCCTCTGTCTATGGAATTCTCCAGGCAAGAATACTGGAGTTGGGGTAGCCATTCCCTTCTCTAGGGGATCTTCCTGACCCAGAGATCAAATCCTTCATTGCAGGTAGATTCTTTACTATCTGAGCCACTAGGGAAACCCAAGTCTGACCCTTTGTGACCCCATGGACTACAGTCCATGAAATTCTCCAGGCCAGAATACTGGAGTGGGTAGCCTTTCCCCTCTCTAGGGATTTTCCCAACCCAGGGATCGAACCTAGGTCTCCTGCACTGCAGGTGGATTCTTTACTAGCTGAGCCACGAGGGAAACCCTCAAAGCCAAGAGGAGAAGTCGTCTTAATCCCAATCTAGTCCTCTTTGTAGAGCGCCTGGGCAGAATTCCTTCCATGTTTATGGGCTCTGCTAAGAATTCCATTTAAGGAAATGAGAAGAGCCATAGAGAAGTCTCATCAAGTTTGAGCACAGAAACCGCCAATTACAACTTCATATTTCCACAACACAAACACACACACACCCCACCCCACCCCACCCCACCACAACACATCTCCATTTGCAAAGCTGCTCCACCTTTTCTGCGTGGCTGCAGCCTTCCCAAGACTCACTCTCAATTTCAATTACTACTATTCCAAAATACCCTTCCACACCCACTTATCTAAAGAGATGCTCCACTCACTGGTTTCTATCTGAATACTCTATGTGATGGTCACATGGACTACGAGCGGTAGCTCGCATAGCTATTCACTAGTTTTACCAGTTCACTGTTCCCCCTCCCTGGACTTCATGTTCCAGGATGTCAGAGGACCACCTCTGCTTACCCTCCACCAACATCGGATGGAGGTCAGCACAGGACCACGTCAGCAAATGAATTACAAACACCGCGCTTTCTAGAAGGAGCTCACCCTCACGTTTTTGCTCTCTTTGTCCTATTCATGTCCACATCGAGGGATATCCTTCGGTAACACCTGCCAGAGAAGAGGGCTCCGGTGTGCAGTCCTTCCCTTATGGTAGCACCTAAGATATTTGCTTCATCAAGCAGATAAAAGTCCCTTGAGATTGTTGAAGTAAAGAAAGTAAACACCTAACATCAGCTCTGTCATCAGACCTCCCTAAGCTTCCACCCACTTCTGCTAGCTAGTGGAATGTGGTAAAGAGCTTCCCTGGTGGCTCAGACAGTAAAGAATTCGCTCGCAAATGCAGGAGACCCAGGTTCAATCCCTGGGTTGGGAAAGTTCCTTGGAGAAGGGAAATGGCTACCCACTCCAGTGTTCTTGTCTGGAGAATCCCGTGGACAGAGGAGCCTGGCTGGCTACAGTCCATGGGGTCGCAAAGCATTGGACATGGCTGAGTGACTAACTCTTTCACCTTCAGGTTAAAAAGAAAAGTTCTAGACTGGGGTAGCCTGAGCTTCAGTTCTGAGCTTTCCACTAAATGACAGTGCAATCAAGTCCATTTGTTTAAGCCTCAATTCCCTCATCTGTAGAGTGAAAATAATGAGTATTTTTCTGACACTGTTATAATTATTAAACAAGTTAATACACATAAAATACCAGGCACCTAGTGAGTGTTCAATAGGTATCAGTGACTATTGTTAATTTAAAAAGGTTAAAAAGATTCATTTCAATCATAATTCATTGAGTTTATCTCCTCAATGCTCCTAGCATTTTGTTTTTGCAAAGGGAAAAGCTATTTGAACACCATTATAAAGTCTTTTGTGGAGTGGATAAGGTAAAATATATTTATTATTATCCATAATTTCCTAGTATTATTTCCATCATATACGTGTAATCTTGACTTAAAAGGAGATTCATAGTCAAGTGCACACTGAATAGAGGGGAAATTTTTGTTGTATTAAACTACAAAAGGAGAATCACATCTTTTGTTTTCCTTTAAAATAACGGATTTAGATCATATTCATAGGATCAAATAATACTCCAAAACATGCAATAGGCTACAGGCAATATTCAATCCAATGAAAATTTTCCACTTTTAATTTAAAGACCACCAACTTTAAAATGGATATATTCTATAATTAAAGCTATCCATTTTTTCAACACTGGAAGGATGTTTTCCCTCAGCATAATAATTACAAGTAAAGAAAATCTTTCTGGTGTTTTTTTTCCCCATGAAGTCTTGAAAATCTGGAAGGAAACCAATATTTACATTTGGGTTCGTATTTTGCATTAAATTCATATACATACTAAATTTCTTCTGGCTCTTCTACAGAGGAGTACGATTAGCTCACGCTCCATTTTCAGACATGCATAAAAAGCAAATAACAACTTATCTCTTTTTATGAGCTGCTCATAGAGCAAAATCCATTCTTGTCTGTGTGACTTAACCCTTACAAGCACCAGAAGGAGCTGTCCCCTTGGTCTTAGCTCCAGACACACAGAGCGAAGTGTAGGGTGGAGACGGTGAGACAATACATGAAGGGAAAACAAGATGAAGGGAAGCCCTTAAAGGCCAGCACCAGGAGAGCTGGGGTCTCTACATCTCGTGCATCCGAAGTGTTCTGGAATCACTGGAAAACATGGAGACCATCCAAGTGTTAGTCACTCAGTCACATGCGACTCTTTGCGACCCCAAGGACTGCAGCCCTCCAGGCTCCTCTGTCCATGGAATTCTCCAGGCAAGAATACTGGAATTCCTTCTCCAGAGGATCTTCCCAACCCAGGGATTGAACCTGGGTCTCCTGCATTGCAGGCGGGTTCTTTACTGAGCCAAGAAAGCATTTTAGGATCACAGGAGAGCGTGGATACCATCCAAGGCCATGTCTTTATCTTGGAGAAAGAGCTTAGCTTTTGCTTTTTGTTCTCTGTTTAGCAGGTAAGGCAACTCTGTGAGCTTTACAAATGGCCTCTTAGACTAGAAAATGACACTGTGGTCTCTGGGGTAAAAGGTAAGGAGATGTCATTTATCTCAACTACCTCTCAGAGGCTGACGCTTCAGCATAACCCGGCCTGTCACAAGGATGGGCCAAAGAGGCATCTATTGTGCATGTCACATCTCCCCATGCCCTGGAAGAGCTGGGGGGCAAAGATGTATACATCATTTAAAATAAATGCCAATCACTTTACCTCTGCGTGTATTAAGCAGACAGTCCAAAAGGTTTGTGTGCATGCATGACAATCACATTGCTGAAGGACTGTTAGAATTGGTAACCACACAGCTATTCTGTGTCAGAAGACACACAGGCCTTTGGAGGTGGCTCCTGCAGCTACTCTTAAAAGAACTGATTCTTTAATATTCCCATGCCCCTACCCAAAGTGGTCTCCTGCTTCATGGCCATGAGATGGCCACTCCATTTTCTGAATAAATACTCCTTCCAGGGAAGAAAAAGCATGAAGGGGGAAGGGAGGTGGCAAGGAGGCTCGCACCAGCTTGGTAAAGCTTCCGGCAGACTTTCCTGGATAAGGAAATGGCAACCGACTTCAGTATTCTTACCTGGAGAATCCCATGGGCAGAGGAGCCTGGCAGGCTACAGTCCATGGGGCCGCAAAGAGTTGGACACATCTGAGCAACTAAACAACCCCAACCTGCAGACTTCACTTATGAACCATTGGTTTCATGCCCACCTCCAACTGCAGAACATCCTGGGAAACCAAAGTTTGTCACTGTCGTTTTGTCTTAAACAGAAACATTGCCATATCCAACCCAAGCAGAAAATTGAGAATGTGCATGGTGAGAACAATGGTTCTCAAAATGTGGTCCCCAGACCAGCACTGTCAGCATCACCTGAGAATATTTGGAAAATTCAAATTTCTAAAAGTTCTGGGGCTGGGACTTTCCCAGCGGTCCAGTGGCTAAGACTCTGAGTTCCCAATGCAGGGGCCTGGGTTCCATCCCTGGTCAGGGGACTAGAACACACACGAAGCAACTAAAGATGCCACAGTGAAGAGTGAAGATCCCACGAGCCACAACTAAGACCCAGCACCGCCAAATAAATGAACAAAGAAAAATAAATATTAAAAGCTCTGGGGCTATGTTTTAAGAGAGCCTTCAGGGTATCTGGACTGACACAGGTTTGAGGAGGGCTGGGTTCAAAACTAAGAGAGTCCACAATAGACAGGCACAGGAGACAATAATAATATCATATTACTCTTTCAGTTGTTGAAATCTCGGAAGGATTATCTCATTCCCACATTAAAGATAAGAAAGGTGAAGGTGAAGACTCACAGCTGACAAGTGAATAGAAAATGATAACATTTCACCTTACACAAACCACTTAAGAGGTTAATGAAGAAAATGCTCTTGGAGGCTGGCACTCTTAGTGAGTCATTCTTTAGACAGTTGAAAGGGGGGCTGATGAAAGGAGGGTTTCCCATGTGGGTCAGTGGTAAAGAACTGCCTGCCAATGCAGGACACAGGGGTTCAATCCCTGGGTCGGGAAGATCCCCTGGAGGAGAGCAAGGCAGCCCACTCCAGTAATTTTGCCTGGAGAATCCCATGAACAGAGGAGCCTGGAGGGCTAGTCCACAGGGTCACAAAGAGTCAGACACCACTGAAGCAACTTAGCATGCACACACAGATGACCTTGGGAGATGCATTCCTTTCTGAACCTCAGTTTTAGTATGTTTAGTAGAAAATACCTCAGAAGCTTCCCTCTACATTCCTGAGAATTTCTCTGAAATACTACATTACATGAAGACTTTTGCACTCTTTGGAAAGAAGAACTTACAGGAATTTAAGTATTTTCAACATCTTCAGTATAACGATCACCCAGTGATTCTAAGAATTTCAGAAAAAGAATGTATTAAGATCTCAAACGGTTAATTACTCCATAAAATATCCAAAGAGCATGGCCCATGTGTTTCAGTTAATTCCTCAAAGTCCTTCGCATAAAATCACAAGACAAACTTGATCAGAAATGCGGTATCCTGGATTCATACCCGGCGATGCCTCCTAGGCTAATAGGAACTTTCGCTTTCTGACATTATCCATTTTGCTAAAGCTGGTTATGATTCCCCACACATTACTTGAAAACCAATTTCATTCAAGACAAAAGAGTGTGAGCAGGGTATTACATTTTATGCCTAAATTATGCAAATTTGGTGGAGTTATATTGTATTGTGAGCAATTCCCTTTCTTCCAGTTTTCATTGTAGCATCAGTTAAAGTAAATTTCACTATCCTCATTTGCAAAAGGTGAATACTTTCTATTTTAATACCCTGGAGGAAAAGACTGACTTTTAATGAGCAGTTATCTAATATAAAAATCTCTTACATATATTACTGACATCACCCCAAGTATTAAATGTACATTCCAGATAGGGTTGATCTTGATTCAATTAATCCTTGGAGAAAGGGCTTCACAGCCAAGCTCTGTCTGTTGCAAAGACAAGCCAGGAGGTGAGATAGAGGAGATGTGGGCTGAGCTCCTGTGAACCTCAAACTGTAGCTGTTGGTACCAAGCTTTTAGAACAAGCGCACTATTTTTTTTTTCCACCACACTCCCCTAGCTCAACAGCAGGCAATGGGATTGTGTCCTGTCCCTTCCATGTTTAAGATCCCTCCCAAACTCTTCCACTTTCTGCCTCCCATGGCTCATCACTTCCCAGGAGGGAAGAGGCTCGTGGAGGAGACTGGGGACAGGCCAGCCTTTCTGGAGTGGAAGACTCCTTTGCTTTTGGCCTCGCCATACATGGGATCCTAGTTCTCTGACTAGGGAATCAAATCCACACGCCCCCCGCACCCCAGTAGAAGCCCACAGTCTAACCATCAGACCACCAGAGAAGTCCCTGAAGTGGGAGACTCCTGATCACTCTTGTCCACTGACCAATGCTGTCGTCTTAATGTACGGGCCATTATGCTGACCTTCACATCTCTTTTCAGAGTAAATGGTGCACATGAAGCAGGAATAACTGGACCTAGCAGGTGAGTCATTTAATATTTCCTGGGGTGTAAGGAACATCAACTGCAGTGACTTTGGAAAATAGGGCTTTATTTTTCTCATGTAAGTCTAGCACCTTCCTTCTCCAAGTGTGGGCTGTAGACCAGAAGCATCAGCACTGTGTGAAATTTTGATTGGAACACAAAGTCTTACATCCCACCTTCAGACCTACTAAAGAAGAATCTCTGGAGCTAAGGACAAGCAACCTGCACTCTAATGAAAGCTTTCAAGTGATTCTTATCTGCACCAAGTTAGAGAAGATCTCATCTGGAGGAAGGTGGTTGCTGTGTCAGAGGTGGGGTACCTGTGGTTCCCTTCACATTTCCTTAAGGTCAGAAAATGACTGCCATAGCTCCAGTCATCACTTCTCTGTTCTGGGCAGGGAGAAGGAGGAAAGAAAATATTCAACACTTTTCATCACGTTTTTGTCTCAAGTTTTAAGAGAGTTGAGGGTAGAAAAAATATTGGCTTCTCAGCCTATATAGAAGATGAAATAGAAGAAGGTTGGAAATTTCAACTCAGTAACTTGCAGTTTTGTCACATGTGGGCAGCAAGAACTTGGAAGACCCAGTGTGGGGAAGGAGGAGGGAGGGGGTTTCAGGATGGGGAACACGTGTATCCCTGTGGCGGATTCAGGTTGATGTTTGGCAAAACCAATACAATACTGTAAAGTAATTAACCTCCAATTAAAATAAATAAATTTGTATATTAAAAAAAGAACTTGGAAGAGTTGTTTTATAGCTTCCATATTGGTATTTTTAAAAGAAATATCTCTCACCTCTAAAACGTTCATATCCATCAGGATGTTCAGTCTGCTGTTTGGAGCACAACTTGCTTGATATCAGATATCTTAAGTCAGTCCTTGCCTTTCACTAGATACTCTTTTGTGCACCTTGAGTTTGGTACCATATGCATGGAATTCCTTATTCAAAAGCCAAGAGGGAACATCAAAAGAGAAGGGCCACTACTCCCATTACTACAGAGAATAAGAGAAGTAAATTAATTCTCATATATTCCATCTGAGCTCATACTAATGAATAACAGAAAAATTTGAGCTGACACATTAGCACCCAGACTGAAACTGAGATTATATAATAAACCATCCTGGAAAACACATCCGTGTTTTCATTTTATGTGATGCAAGAAACCTTAAGTTGTGGCTCTCCAAGTATAATCTGGGCAGCTGAATAGTTTAAAACACAAGGCAGATCTCTATTAAGAAAACATACCCAGAGATTTAGTATATTCAAGTAACCTTACTGATAACCAGAGGAATTCAAATCAAATAGCAATGAAATAGTTCCTATTAGCAAAATGTTAAAGTAATTATAATAGCCATGATGGGTTGGGAAATATACAAACTAGTAATTATATCCTTTGCTGGTTGTTTTGTAAACTGGTATGAAAAGTAAGTTGGAAATATATATAAGAGCCATATAAAATATTCCCTTTTCCATGATCCTGAAATTTTGTCTAGGAATCTGGTCTGAAGAAAGGATCTTAAATAAAGGGGAAAATGTTCATTGGAACATTATTTAGAATAAAAACAGTAAAATATAATTCTCCCTAACAGAATAGCAATTCAACATATTATAGTTTTATACAGAGAACCCCATGAACAGTATGAAAAGGCAAAATGATAGGATACTGAAGGAGGAACTCCCCAGGTCAGTAGGTGCCCAATATGCTACTGGAGATCAGTGGAGAAATAACTCCAGAAAGAATGAAGACATGGAGCCAAAGCAAAAACAATATCCAGTTGTGGATGTGACTAGTGATAGATGCAAGGTCCAATGCTGTAAAGAGCAATATTGCGTAGGAACCTGGAATATTAGGTTCATGGATCAAGGCAAATTGGAAGTCGTCAACAGGAGATGGCAAGAGTGAACATCAACATTCTAGGAATCAGCAAACTAAAATGGACTAGAATGGGTGAAGTTAACTCAGATGACCATTATATCTTCTACTGCGGGCAGGAATCCCTCAGAAGAAATGAAGTAGCCATCATGGTCAACAAGAGAGTCCAAAACGCAGTACTTGGATGCAATCTCAAAAACAACAGAATGATCTCTGTTTGTTTCTAAGTCAAACCATGCCATATCACAGTAATCCAAGTCCATGCCCCAACCACTAATGCTGAAGAAGCTGAAGTTGAACGGTTCTATGAAGACCTACAAGACCTTGTCGAACTAACACCCAAAAAATATGTCCTTTTCATTATAGGGGACTGCAATGCAAAAGTAGGAAGTCAAGAAACACCTGGATTAACAGGCAGATTTGGCCTTCTAAGGCAAAGGCTACTAGAGTTTTGCTAAGAGAATGCACTGGTCATAGCAAACACCCTCTTCAAACAACACAAGAGAAGATGCTACACATGGACATCACCAGACGGCCAACACCGAAATCAGACTGATTATATTCTTTGCAGCCAAAGATGGAGAAGCTCTATACAGTCAGAAAAAACAAGACCAGGAGCTGACTGTGGCTCAGATCATGAACTCCTTATTGCCAAATTCAGACTGAAATTGAAGAAAGTAGAGGAAATCGTTAGACCATTCAGGTATGACCTAAATCAAATCTCTTACAATTATACAGTGGAAGTGAGAAATAGATTTAAGGGATTAGATCTGATAGACAAAGTGCCTGATGAACTATGGAATGAGGTGTGTGACACTGTACAGGAGACAGGGATCAAGACCATCCCCATGGAAAAGAAATGCAAAAAAGCAAAATGGCTGTCTGGGGAGGCCTTACAAATAGCTGTGAAAAGAACGGAAGCAAGAAGCAAAGGAGAAAAGGAAAGATATAAGCATCTGAATGCAGAGTTCCAAAGAATAGCAAGAAGAGATAAGAAAGCCTTCTTCAGCGATCAATGCAAAGAAATAGAGGAAACAACAGAATGGGAAAGACTAGAGATCTCTTCAAGAAAATTAGAGATACCAAGGGAGTATTTCATGCAAAGATGGGCTCGACAAAGGAAAGAAATGGTATGGACCTAACAGAAGCAGAAGACATTAAGAAGAGGTGGCAATAATACACAGAAGAACTGTACAAAAAAGAACTTCACATCCAAGATAATTACGATAGTGTGATCACTCACCTAGAGCCAGACATCCTGGAATGTGAAGTCAAGTGGACCTTAGAAAGCATCACTATGAACAAAGCTAGTGGAAGTGATGGAATTCCAGTGGAGCTATTTCAAATCTTGAAAGACGATGCTGTGAAAGTGCTACACTCAATATGCCAGCAAATTTGGAAAACTCAACAGTGGCCGCAGGACTGGAAAAGGTCAGTTTTCATTCCAATCCCCAAGAAAGGCAATGCCAAAGAATGCTCAGACCACTGCACAATTGCATTCATCTCATGCTAATAAAGTAATGCTCAAAATTCTCCAAGCCAGGCTTCAGCAATACGTGAACGGTGAACTCCCTGATGTTCAAGCTGGTTTTAGAAAAGGCAGAGGAACCAGAGATCAAATTGCCAACATCCGCTGGATCATGGAAAAAGCAAGAGAGTTCCAGAAAAACATCTATTTCTGCTTTATTGACTATGCCAAAGCATTTGACTGTGTGGATCACAATAAACTGTGGAAAATTCTTCAAGAGATGGGAATACCAGACCACCTGACCTGTCTCTTAAGAAAACTATATGTAGGTCAGGAAGCAACAGTTAGAACTGGACATGGAACAACAGACTGGTTCCAAATAGGAAAAGGAATACATTAAGGCTATATATTATCACTCTGCTTATTTAACTTCTATGCAGGGTACATCATGAGAAATGCTGAGCTGGAAGAAGCACAAGCTGGAATCAAGATTGCCATGGGAGAAATATCAATAACCTCAGATATGCAGATGATACCACCCTTATGGCAGAAAGTGAAGAGGAACTAAAAAGCCTCTTGATGAAAGGAAAGAGGAGAGTGAAAAAGTTGGCTTAAAGTTTAATATTCAGAAAACGAAGATCATGGCATCTGGTCCCATCACTTCCTGGGAAATAGATGGGGAAACAGTGGAAACAGTGTCAGACTTTACCTTTTTGGGCTCCAAAATCACTGCAGATGCTGACTGCAGCCATGAAATTAAAAGCCGCTTATTTCTTGGAAGAATAGTTATGACCAACCTAGACAGCATATTGAAAAGCAGAGACATTACTTTGCCAACAAAGGTCTGTCTAGTCAAGGCTATGGTTTTTCCTGTGGTCATGTATGGATGTGAGAGTTGGACTGTGAAGAAGGCTGAGCGCCGAAGAATTGATGCTTTTGAACTGTGGTGTTGGAGAAGACTCTTGAGAGTCCCTTGGACTGCAAGGAGATCCAACCAGTCCATTCTGAAGGAGATCAGCCCTGGGTGTTCTTTGGAAGGAATGATGCTAAAGCTGAAACCTTAATACTTTGGCCACCTCATGCGAAGAGTTGACTCATTGGAAAAGACTCTCTGATGCTGGAAGGGATTGGGGGCAGGAGGAGAAGGGAATGATAGAGGATGAGATGCCTGGATGGCATCACTGACTCGATGGAAGTGAGTCTGAGTGAACTTCGGGAGTTGGTGATGGACAGGGAGGCCTGGTGTGCTACAGTTCATGGGGTCACAAAGGGTCGGACACGACTGAGAGACTGAACTGAACAGAAACACACACACATTCAAGGAAGTATTTGACAGCTTTTTAAAATGATGGTTAAAGAAACTAGACCACTAGGTACCTATGAGACAATATTTCATTTTTCAAAAAATCAAAAATTCATTGCGATAGAAGCCATATAAATTACAGAATGCATGGAAAGGGATATACAACAAATTTAATGCTGATTGTATTATGGTAAATATTTTTATTTTCTTCATAATTTTCTACTAGAGGGTTAGTGATAGTGCCATGTTACTTTTTCAGCAGAAGATGCATTTCTACTAAAAACACACTAGAAATCGTCTTGAATTCTTGGAAGAAATAGCTCTTTAAATGTAGTTTATGACTACAGTAAGTCTTTGGGAAATTCTGATTGTGTTTTGGTTCATCAAAAGATCTCATTGGTTGAAAGAAAATGAACAATATGAATTACAAACGATCAAGGAATCACAAGTCAGTATAATCTACACGGCTGATGGACTCCAGGGGACAACGCAGATCAAGTTTAAGTTCCTCTTCTGTCTCTTTTCAGTCCCTCAAGGGTCAGCAGAGTGTTCTAAACCCAGCAGGTCCAGGTTACCTGAGTCTGAAAGAATAAAGGAGTAGGCCTCACATCTGTGCTGGGGGTGGGCAGCGAAAGAAGCAGCGCCGTTTCTCAGCACAATTCTTTTAGTCCCAGGAAGACAAGGGAAGAAATGCTCATGAACTTGCACCAGTTAAGTAGCACTTCAGGGAAGGAAACTAGGGAATTCCCTGGAAGTCCAGTGGTTAGGGACTTGGTGTTTTCCCTGCCGAGGGCCCAGGTTCAACCCTGCTCTTGGAACTAAGATCCCACAAGCCACACAGCCACCCTCCCCATCCCCCCAAAAGTAAACTGACTGTATGTATTATGTGTATAGAGACACAGGACAGACAGATGACAGATACATAAATACACTTATATATGCATAGAGAAATATATAGACAGAAATGTTTATAGGTAAATACAGAGATGGGCTTCCCAATGAGTCAAATAAGCTGTGGGGAATCATCACTGAACCTGCCCATGGAAGACCAACACTGCTAATCTCCTGCATCATTAAGGTCCCTTTAATCTTGACGAACTCCCCTTCTATTTACATTGGGCCTAAGACACGTCTGGGCTTCCCAGGTCGCTCAGCGGTAAAGAATTCACCTGCCAATGTAGGAGATGTGGGTTTGATCCCTGGGTGGGGAAGATGCCCTGGAGAAGGAAATGGCAACTCACTCCAGTCTTCTCGCCTGGGAAATCCCATGGACAGAGGAGGCTGGCGGGATATAGTTCATGGGGTCACAAAAGAGTCACACAGGATGGGAGAGATATTATTGGACACACATAATATTGGACACTAATTACACGGTCAGGTTTTCTGCCAAGAGCTTTCCATGCATTATCATGATGCTTGGTGAGGATTGATCTATCTTCATTTTACAGATAAAGGAATTCAGAGGTCAAGAAATGATTTCAAGGCAACTATCACAACATTGTTAATCAGCTATACCCCAAAATAAAAAGCTAAAAAAATATCATTCAAGTTTTTTCCACAACATAGTCCTCATGTGAAGAGAACATCACTTGATCAACAGAACATAAAGCCCAGATGTGACCCACACACAATTTTCCACAGGACAAGTAGCAGAGGCTTATTCTGGATGCACCAGAATCATCCACCACAAATTGAGACTTTTGCTCTCAATTTAACATTTGATTTTTACCCCTGCCCCATAAATGTGTACCTGCTTATACCACAGACGTGGTCCCTGAGTCACCAAACACCTCTCCTGGCATGCTTCAATGTTGACATATATAAATGTAACTGACCTTTATGATCTTACCTTTATGTTTTCATGTCAAAAACCATCGTTAACACCACGTTTCCAATTATGTGCCGCACTGAAGAAAAAGTATAATTGGGACTTTTTTGCTTTTCTGCTTCAACTAATTCCATTTGGGATGTACTAATAATTTAATGGAGATCCTGGCTTTGGTATTAGCTGATGAAATAGCTAAAGAAGGATACTGGAAACCTTTGGAAATTTCAAGGGATATTATTATTTAATTCCACTGCCAGAAATGTTCCATTTGGAACCAAAATATCCTGTATGCTGTGAACTAGATGTAACACAAGCAAATTTTTCCTCTTAACAAGCCAAGTTAGCTAGCTGGTCGTACTCGTACTTATCTCAATGAACAAGTATAGAATGCACGTGGCATACTGACAAGGCATGGACGGGCATTTGGGTGTTTATTTTTAATGGTTTGATTTCATTTATTTGAAGTTAGGTCAGTGATTGCCATGGACTCAAGGTGAGGACAGTTCATTAATAGCCAAGATCTCAAACTCAGTTTTAAGAGTGACAGAGGGTTTCCCTAGTGGCTCAATAGTAAAGAATCCACTTGCCAATGCAGGAGACGTGGGTTCGATCCCTGTTCTGGGAAGACTCCACATGCTGCATAGCAGCTAAGCTGGTGCACCACGACCACTGAGTCTGTGCTCTAGAGCCTGGGGACCGCAACTACAGAAGCCGGCATGCCCTGGAGCCTGTTCTTTGCAACAACATAAGCCATCGCAATGAGAAGCCCAGGCACCCCAGTGCAGAGCAGCCCCTGTTCACTGCGCCTAGAGAAAAGCCTGTGCAGCAACAAAGACCCAGCTCAGCCATCAGTAAGGAAATAAAAACTACTCTAAAAAAAGATGGATAGAAACGCTATACATCTGGACTGAAGTGGTGTTTACATGGCTGTATATATTTGCCAAAACTTACTGAAAAGAAAACTTGTAACTGAATATAAATTATGCCTCAGTGAATCAGGTTTGCAAAAAGTATAAGAGACTCTATAAAGAATGGAGGACTGAAGGGGAAGATATCTCTGAGAAAATAATATATTGAAAGTGTATATAGAAAACCAGTAAAAATGGTATAAATGCTAAACCTACTGCTGATGTTGCTGTTTAGTCACTCAGTCGTGTCCAACTCTTTGAGACCACGTGGACTGTAGCCCACCAGGCTCCTCTGTCTGCGGGACTCTCCAGGCAAGAATACCGGAATGGGTTGTCATTTCTTTCTCCCGGGGATTTTCCAGAATCAGGGATCAAACCTGGGTCTCCTGCATTGGCAGGTGGGTTCTTTACCATTTAGCAACTTGGGAAACATAGCTATTCCCACAGCAAGAATCAAGCTAAAATTCCCCCAGCTCCATTTACACCCTCCAGAAGGAAATTCACAACAAAGTTTAGAAGAAAGCATATACCCAGAAGAAAGAACGAAGAGGCAGAAAGGACCGAATTATCCTGTAAAACAGAAGGCAGGCCAGTGTCTTCTCTGTGTGGGTGAATGGAAAAGACAGGCGGCAAGGCTGAGAATTAGCCAGAGACTGGTCACTCACGGCTCTGTAATACAGGGGCAAAGCTTGGAGCGTATTTGAATTGTCAAGGTGGAGAGAGGTGTCATAGACTGAAATGCATTGTATAATTTGTATTTTTAAACTTCACTCCCATGGGCATTTGTTAATATTATTTCACTGAAAATGCTTGTGGGTTCAACAAATGAGCTGATAAAAATAACATAGATTGGACCCATACTACTTGCACTTGGAAGAGGAAGAACAGATTATGGTCACAGTTTCTTTCAGCACTGATGGTACAGCTTTCGCTCAGGCATTCCCTCAGCAGGTCTGTCAGATGCTCGTATAATGAACACTTCACGCTCTGGAAGAAGCAGGTCGCTCGGCCCTTGCTCACAGGCGTGTGAGGTCTGGTGACGAGGTGGGTCTGCGTCCACACTCAGCAGTACCCACTAGTTTTGGAGGCAAGCATGTGGGAGGGGAGTCAAATCCCAAATCAACTCCTCACATCTCCCCTGATTTCCCTGATAATTTCTTCAACAACAGCTCAAAACTGGTGGTGCGTTAGTTGCTAAGTCGTTTAAGACCCCATGGCCTGTAGTCCGCCCAGCTTCTCTGTCCATGGGGTTTCCCAGCAGGAATACCGCAGCAGGCTGCCATGTCCTTCTCCAGGGGACCTTCCCGGCTCAGGGATCGAACCAGCATCTCTTGCACTGCAGGCAGTCTCCTGCACTGCAAGATGGATTCTTTACCGACGGAGCCAGCAGCTCAGTCCTAGCCGACTCTGACTAATATGTAACTGTTTTACGAGCACATTTTCTCAGTTCTGAGACAGCACAGAGACTGGAGGAAGCATCAACCTTATAAGTGCCTCCTCCACCTCCGAAAAGTCGAAATAAGGGAAATGGCATCCATACTCAAATACAGGAAATGGTGTAGCTGAGTTCACACCTCTTTGGCAACATTTTTGTTCACTGACACACCTCTGAAAGTGGGACATTCAATAAAATAACACTTTTTTTTCGAGATTCAGAGGATTCTATTTTTTTTAAAAAAAAGAATTCCCCCAAATGAATAGACGGAATGGTACCCTCATAACACAGAGGTGAAAATGAGTGAAGCAAAAAGACATATCCCGCCAACCCATTAATCCAGCAAAGCTTTGTGTTAAGATGAGGCTATATCAGTACAGGTTACCTCAAGAGGGCTTTCTTTTGAACTTGAACTGCCAAAATTCCAAGCAGACACCAAAGGGCTTCCGTTTAAGTGGGCAAAAGGTGAGCAGTCAGAAGGAAAGTAGAAAGAACAGGAAACAAGGCTGGTTATCAAAGAAGGGCTTCCAAGGGAGAAAAAATAAAACAGAGTGGAAGAGGCAAAGTTTTCAGAAAGTCAACATTCAAGGAAAGTCACATTTAAAAATATAAATCATTCGCAGGCATTTATGCAGGAGAAAGAGAGAGCCTGCTTTCTGGTTTTCAAGCGCCCTAGGAGCCTCTAGGAGATAAAGAGGCACAAACAGAAGCTGGATCAGAGATTATAACTGGAGTGAGTAGCTGTTTAAGCTGGAAGAAGACCAAAAAAAAAAAGCCCAGGTTATAAAATTTCAGTTACTATATTTTAAAATGTATTGTATTGAAGTACAGTTCATTTATAATGTTCTGTCTGGTTACTATTTGAATTTGTCAAATACTTGACTTTGGCTCACTCAGAACTTTGAATACATAGCCTGTCAACATCCCTGTTAGTGTTCAGTCGCTAAGCCGTGTCCAACTCTTTTGCGACCCCATGGGCTGTATCCCTCCAGGCTCCTCTGTCCATGGGATTCTCCGGGCAAGAATACTGGAGTGGGTTGACATTTCTATCTCCAGAGGATCTTCCCGACCCAGGGATCAAATCTGTACCTCCTGCAATGGCACATGGATTCTTTACCACTAAGCCTCCTGGTAAGCCCTCATGAACATCCCTAGCAGAGGTTTATCAGGGAAAAAAAGACTAAGATAAATAAAACAGAAAACGCTCTTGACCGGTACAGCCCCTCAGATGAAAAGATGGCACTATGGGGTTGGAGGAGGTGGAAACTATCCATTAGAATCTGTTCTCTGAACAAATGGGATCACTTGCACCTAGTTCCTATCAGGGACCAAGACAGAACACAAACACATGAAAGGCGTCATCTCTGCCTTCCAGATGCTTCAACCCTTTATGTGTTGGTTTTACAGATTGAGAATCGTCCCTACTTTTCACCCTGCTGTGCTCACCTTATGAATCTCAATAACAGCAAGTTTAGCAAGTGGCTTCATCTTGGGTTGTACAGGCAGTCGTTGATTGGAATATTTATGCAGCCCTTTCTACATGCAAGAAAGCACGCCAGGTTGAATGAGGCAGGACACTTGCTTTCAAGGAGCTTGTCTGCTCCTGGAAAATGAGATGTGCCCACATGATCATCAGACAGGATAAACAGTCCATAAGGAGGGAGGGACAGAAGTGTGCTATGCGAAATCTAGAGGAGGAGGAAAAAAAAAAAAAAACCTTCCAGTTGAAGGACAAGAAGGAGACTTTAAGGAGGAGATAGCATCTTTAAGGAAAGAAAGGAATGGAATGTTTTCCATTGTTTGTTTACAACTTCATGCTTCACGCATAAGGGTTGGGAGAGAGTTCATGGTCAGGTAAATAAATTTAGAAAAGGATCCACTCAATCACTATCACTTCATCTCTATCATTTATCACTTTGTCTCACACTCTTGGAGACTGCTAATGCATATTCTCATTATAAAAGATTCTGAGGAATAAACCGTGGAGACAGGGGTGTGCGGAAGAGGAAAGAGGGGGAGAGGGAGAAAACAGCGCTGAGACGGAATATCTGAGGACAAGGAGGAGCTCGGTCCACCTGAGAAACGACACCACCACGGTTAGCGCTGTACAATGAACAAGTGAGGAAGTGCGTGGTGAAGAGTCTGAGAGACGGTTGGAACATATGCTTAGAGTAATGATTCTCCTCCAGGGGTGCTTCAGCCTCCCAGGGGACAGCTGGCAATACCCAGAGACACCTGGATGATCACAACTAGGGAAATGGATGCCGCAGCGTCCAGTGGGTAAACAGCAGGTATGCTGCTAAAGATCCTCTAACGCTCAGGACTGCTTCCACCCCTAGCTCCCCTGACCACTAACAAAGAATCATCCAGCCCAAAATGTCAACAGTGCTGAGGCTGGGAAGCTCTGGCCTCAGAGTGGGAAAAGTTTAGCACAGTCGGCAAAGGGGTAGGGAGAGCTCAGGATCAGTGAGCCTGACACACAAACACCTTCCCGTGATTCCAGCTCTACTAACAAGCGAAGGAGTCCACCACCTGGTATCACTTCTTGTATCCATCCAGTTGAAAGGAGAGCATAGCCGATCGTCCCTGAGGTTCACAAATAGTTTAGATATGTGTTATAGACAATTGTCATGATTGTCTATACATGACTCCACCGGATCAGCTTCCCTGGTGGCTCAGATGGTAAAGAATCTGCCTGCAGAGCGAGAGACCCGGATTCGACCCCTGGGTTGGGAGGATCCCCTGGAGAAGGGAATGGCTACCCACTCCAGCCAGTATTCTTGCCTGGAGAAATCCCCACGGACAGAGGAGCCTGGTGGGTTACAGTCCATGGGGTCCCAGAGTTGGACGTGACTGAGTGACTCACACACACACACACACACACACACACACACAAAACTCCACAGCAGTGACTGACAACTTAGGAGCACACCCAGCAATGGCTGGTACCATCACCACCAGCAGTGTTCTAACACCAGATCAGCCAAAGGTTCTACCACAGGAGTTCAAGTGCAGCTAGGTGGCTACCTAGGAAGATGTTGACCACACAGACTGTAAATCTGATCCCTGTGGCCAAAACAGGGCTGGGGGGAGCTTCAGAGATCTCAGTTACCCACTGGAGTCACCAAGATGATACAATCAAAATACACGTACCTGAAAGCATTTTATCAGAAAACCTAGAAACAAATGATTGAAGGTTTGAGAAAGTGCTGATTAGCTGTTTAAAATAGCCAAGACATGGGAGCAGCCTACAAGTCTGTGGACAGATGAATGGAAAAAGATCTGGTAATATATACACAATGGAATATTACTCAGCCATTGAGGAGAATGAAATAATGCCATTTGCAGCAACATGGATGGACCTGGAGATTATCACACTAAGTGAAATACGTCAGAGAAGGTCAAATATCAAGTGATATCATGTATATGCAGCATTGAAAAATAATGATACAGTACTATTATTATTATTAAATATAATATGCTTATATTCAAAACAGAAATAGACTCAGATAACAAAGTTAGGGTTGTCAAAGGGGAAAATTGGTGGCGGGGTGGGGAGGGATAAATTGAGAGCTTGGGATGAAGAGACACACACTAGTGTTATTTAAAGTAGATGACCCACAAGGACCTAGGCTCAATATTCTGTAACAAACTAAATGGGAAAAGAATTTGAAAAAGAATAGATACATGTTTATGTGTAACTGAATCCCTTTGCTGTACACCCGAAACTAACACAACATTGCTAATAGACTGTATATAAAAATTTTTAGAAACAGCTGATTAAGCTACCCTCTCTCCCTCAAAAAGATACATTGCATAATAAAAGAGAAAAATCAATATACGCAGTTTTATGTCTTTAAATGCAAAAACACAGTAATAAAGAGAAATTACAGCCAGTGACCAGACTCACATTTGGAAGATGACAGTTCAAAATGAGGTACTTTTTGACTCATCAGAGGAGACCAACCTTTTACAAGGCTGCAAGGTCATCCCATGAGGTTGCCTCCAGTTGACCACAGCGGTGAATGTAAAATTAGCATATTTCACTCTTAACAGGAAAGGCCTTTCAGGTCTGCTTCATTATGTAAAACGATTATTCTAAGTAGGTGGCTCTTCAATTCTCCATTAATAACAGAGGAGTTTCTTTACTATTGGCCTTTTTTTTTTCCAGCTTGAAAATATAGTACATGCTTCTTCAGAGAAGCGGCAGATGGGGGGGGGGGCGCTTTAAAAATGTCTTCTATGTAGAAATTTTCACTTATAAAAACCCAATAAATCACTTGGTTATCATAGTGGTGAGGTTTTTTTTTGTTTTTGCTTTTGTTTTTTTAATGCATACACACACAGACACCTCTATATATCTGTGTAATTCTGAATACTGTGTAGTATGTATCTTGCATATTTTTAGAATGCATACCCTGCTATATATTCTGGAAGATAGGAAATCTGCACCCATGTCAGCTTATTTTGAGAGAGAACGACATCAGTCTATTGCTACAGTCACTGTGGTTCAAGTTGTCTGTCACTTTCAGCTACAACCATTTCTAACAAATATAGATGTTCAACCGTTGCTAGTGCCCATCCCATGGAAACAGAACTCGGAATGTTCCGCGAGTATGCCAACGCCACAGACACTTCCCTGAAGGAAGAGTCTAGGATCTTCCTTGATCTGTCGAAACAGCATGTTTTGTTGTTATTTAGTCGCTAAGTCATGTCTGACTCTTTGCGACCCCATGGACTTCAGAAGGGCACCCTCCATCTCCCAGAGCTGGCTCAAATTCATGTCCAGTGAGTTGGGGATGCTGCCTAACCATCTCATCTTCTGCCAACCTTCTCCTTCTGCCTTCACTCTTTCCTGGCATCAGAGTCTTTTCCAATGAATCAACTCTTTGTATCACGTGGCCAAAGAATGGGAGCTTCAGCATTAGTCCTTCCAATGAACAATCACAGTTGATTTCCTTGAGTGACTGGTCTGGTCCCCTTGCCATCCATGGGACTCTCAAGAGTCTTCTCCAGCACCACAGTTTGAAAGCATCAATTCTTCAGCTCTCAGCCTTCTTTATGGTCCAACTCTCACATGCATACATGACTACTGGAAAAACCATTGCTTTCATTTCATGGACCTGTGTCAGCAAAGAGTTGTCTCTTTTTACTATGCTGTCGAGGTTTACCCTGGTGTCAATTACGTCTTTTTCAGGGTCAAAACCAAAGCAGTGATTGTCCCTCCCCACCACCACTACTTGGTTCCCTCTATCCTGCAGCAGTACCGATCTCAGCTGTGGATCTGGAATACAAAACTTCCTGAAAGGGGGGAAAAAAAAAAAAGTAGGCTTGTGTTATCCTACAAGAAGGTGACACTGTGGGGCTGACCCAGTCCCACTGGAGCAGCTACACAATGATAGGGTTCACAGCAGGCTGCCCCAAATATATGGCACATTGGCACAAAGGAATTTAAGAAATGGTGTGGCATCCCTGGTGGCTCAGGCTGTAAAGAATCTGTCTGCAAAGCAGGAGACACGGGTTCAATCCCTAAGTCAGGAAGATCCACTGGAGAAGGAAATGGCTACCCTTCTTGAGTATTCTTGCCTGGAGAGTACCATGGACAGAGAAGCCTGATGGGCTACACAGTTCAAGGGGTTGCAAAGAGTGGAACATGTCTGAGCGACCAACACACACACAAGAATGAAGAGAAAAGACTTCCTGGCCTTCTCCTGAACCAGGTCATCAAACTGTCCCATGATAGATGCCCTCCCAAATTCCAAGGGAAGAAGCCGCCTTTTCTCCAAAGACAAAGGAACACAGAAAGGAATCTATAAGAACAGGGTGGGTTCCCCTCAGTTTATAACCCTCAGCTCCCAACACATCTGTCCTTGACTTTCCATCCTCCTTCAAACCTAATGTAAAAACACTCAGGTGTATCCATGCCTCGGGGTCTTCATTTCCTTATGAAGGCTTAAAAGCCACATGAAACTTACTATTCAATGTATCGAAATACTTGTCTCTTGTTAGTCTGTCTACTGGGACATCTGAGAACTTAGAAGGGTAGCAGAAAAAAGCTATTTCCCATTCTCTGCAACACTTAGCTTGAGGATGATCTGGGCTTGAAAAGGTTTGTGCCTTTGCGATTAAGAATTGAGGATTATTATTAGACCTTTCTAAAATTTCTGACTTTGCAGCATTTCTCTCTGGAGAAGGAAAACAAATTTTAATGATGTATACATTGTTTTTTAAAAACACTCAAAGGCACAGATACATGAGTTCTTGCCATCGAGAACAGCAGGTGTGCCGGCTCTGATGGGAGGAGTGTAAAGATGAATCAGTGAGGACCAAGCAAGAATTAGGTGATATGAATTAGAGCTTGGGGTTAACAGATTCACACTATGACATATAAAATAGATTAACAAGGTCCTACTGTGTAGCACAAGGAACTATATTCAATATCTTATAATAAACTATAATGGAAAAGAACCTGAAAAAGAATGTATATGTAAACTGAATCACTTTGCCATATACATGAAAAGAACACAATACTGTAAATCAAATGTACACTGAAATATTTACAAATGGTATGGTATGCGTCTGAGTTTGCTTCAAAATGAAATTGGGTGGACAGAGAGCAGGGGCTAGAAATCAAACAGCATTGATCATGAGTAGATAATTGTTGAATATGTGGATCTATATATTCTTCTGTTGATTTTTGTATATATTTGAAAATTCACAAATAAAACACTTATCAAAACTTAAAAATTTTTTTAAAGTTTTGGAGATTCCTGTACTATTAGTCATATTTAGGGAGATATCTCTAGCCAGATTTCTAAAGATTTACTAGAGATATATTTATTTTCAGAGCTTTCAGATTTTCAATTTCAAGTGTTTAACATATAACCAATTTGCACCAGATGGTTCCATCTTCATTATTTATCTAAAGTAGTAATACTGATATTTAACTACTATTGTTGGAGGGAGATTATAGCACTGTTGGAATTTGAAGTTTCAGTACTGAATATTTTACTATTTTGGAAAATGCCTAGTATTTCAAATGATTGTTCAAATCTCTGCTTCTCAGGAAATTCATACTTGGCTTCCTCAGTCAATTCTTTGGGGCTGTCTATTTCTGTAAAGTTATTGGGAAAGCCATTTCGTGACTATTAAAAAACACTGACTACAGCTATGAATACATTTTTATAGGTTTTTATAATATGAGAGGAATTTGTTTGCTTTGCATATTGAAATACACTGAAAAAATTATTCCAAAAAAAGAATTAGGAGATGGAGCTAATAAGAACCGGAGGACATGAGGCTAGAGAGTATCCTACTCAGTGAAGTAAGCCAGAAACGGAAAGGCAAAGACCATATGATACCACTTATATGTGGGACTAGTGACGCAGATGGGCCGGCCTGGGAGACAGAAACAGACCCACGGGCATAGAGAACAGGCTGCGGTTGTCAGCGGGGAGAGCGGGTAGGCGTGGGATGGATTGGGAGTTTGGCACCAGCAGATGTAAAGTATTATGCATGGGATGGACCAACTACAAGGTCCTACTGTGTTGCTCAAACCACAGTCACTATCCATTGATAAACCACGGTGGAATATGAAACAGAACATATATTGTGTATAACTGTGGCACTTTGATCTACAGCAGCAATTAACACAACACTGTAATTCAGCTATACTTGAATAAAAAATAAATTTAAAACCACGAACGGAGTGCAGAGTTCCCTACCAGGTGTCCACAGACTCCCTCCGCCCCACTGTCAGATGAGCAGCTAGAACACCCATCTCAGCTGGGTGAGACATCGTTGGGTTGAGAATAATGAATCATCCACTGCCTTGCTCCTCGCTTCCACTCCCAGCTTGCTTGATAGCTGGGAAGGTCTCAGTAGCAAAGTGGGTTGAGCTTTCGGGCACTGGAAGGGTGGATGCTTCCTATACACCTACATGCTCTGAGTTCTCAAAGCTCAATAACATCTGGCTTTACCTGCAAATGGCTTCCATTGCCTTCCCTCTCATCTCAGAACTGAACAGGCATTATAGGACTCCCTTGGTGGTCCAGTGGTTAAGACTTCGCCTTCCAATGCAGTGGGTGAGGGTTCGACCCTTGGTCAGGGAGCAAAGATCCCACATGCCTCACAGTCAAAAAAAACCAAAACATTAAACATTGAATTGTACCATATTCAATACAGAGTTTAAAATAGTCCATAAAAAAAAAAAAAACCTTAAAAAAAACCAGAAAGGTACACACTCTAGATGAGACAGTAGTAGGTTCAAACTAAGAAAACAGACCTACTGATGGGAAGTCTGGGAGCAATTTGCATTTTTTAACTCCTTGCTAAAGTTTCTTTACAAGCAAGCAAGGGTCCCTACTGATGTGAAGGAAGCACGCAGAACCAGGGGAGTTCAGGCACACCTCAAGGGTCCACAGAGCGGGGAGACCTTGTGAATTCTAAGAAAGAATGTTAAGTATTACTATGGTGGTTTGGTGGTTTAGTTGCTAAGTTGTGCCCCACTCTTTGAAACCCCATGGACTGTAGCCCACCAGGCTCCTCTGTCCATGGAATTCTCCAGGCAAGAATACTGCAGTGGTTGCCATTTCCTTCTCCAGGTGATCTTCTCAATGCAGGAATCAAACCCAGGTCTCCTGCACTGCAGACAGATTCTTTACTGACTGAACTATGAGGCAAGCCCCCAAAACTATTATACATTATATGTTATCTACTATTTAGTTTCTGTGAGCTGAAACTAAAGAAACCATTGCACTCCCAATATACATATTATTCAATGAGAGATTAATAACTACAAAATTCCTCTAAGGTGGAGAAAAAAATATTATGAAGTGAACTAAGAATTCAGACTCAGGTTTTCAAACATCATCTCTATTGTCATGTTTCTATAATCTATAACCAATGTGAAGAGCACTCTGGTTCAATGAGGGAAATAATTATGTCAATATATGGCATTCTACTTCTTAAGGATGCTTTCACCCCAAGAGAACAATTTTAGAAACTTGAATCACCTTGAACCATCTTTTTATTCCTCCATCCTCTCTTAACTACCTACTTCAAAAAAAAAAAAAAAAAGAGGAAAAAAAAGTCAAAAACACAAAAACCTTGATTTTCATCCTTCCAGGTAACATCTCCTGTCAAATGGATTGCCTCTCCCTAATCTTGTCATTTAGCTTCCGAATTATGCAGAGATAAATGAGTGCAGCAACCTTTCGGCTGCTAGATAATTTTATCAGCCTCATTTATGGCTTTCTATAGATTGCATTAACTGCCATTTCTCGGGAGATGAAAGATAAAGTGTGCCTTATGCAAAACGCTCCACTGAACCACAGGAGCCTTGGAAGCCACTAACAGCATTAGAAGGCTGAAGGGAAAAGGTGAGGATATTCAATAATCCATCAACGGCAGGGTTAACGTGATGACTGTCATGGGCACCTCGAGCCAGAAGCCTGTGTGGCAGGTGTGTGCTGAGCCATAGTTAAAATCTGTCTTGGGAAAACTTCCAAGCACCTCCAAACAGAACTTGAGGCAGAGCTGTGTACCTTCTAATCTTTTCTAAGAAAATGCACCCACTTAGAAAAAGTAGTTCTTTGATGACATTTCAATTCACTATTAGAAGAGTTAAGTATATTTTAAAAAAATGTGCTCACCTGTATTATGGATGAAAAAAAAAGACCATGTGCTTAAAAATGTATGTTGTTCTTGAAGGGAACACCGCGGTAGGGGAGAGAAAAACTTCCCTTTATACAATACAAAATGACCAACTGAAAGTGTTAGTTGCTCAGCTGTGTCCAACTCTTTGAGACCCGATAAACTATAGCCAGCCAGGCTCTTCTGTCCATGAAATTCACCAGGAGAGAACACTGGCATGGATAGCCACTCCCTTTTTCAGGGGATCTTCTCCAGGTAATAGAACTCGCGTCTCCTGCATTGCAGGTGGATTCTTCACCATCTGAGCTACCAGGGAATACGTTAAATGAATGAGACTTGGCCACTGAAATCTCTGTTAGCTTAAAAGCTCATGGTAGCTTTTACTTGAGTGGATTTGTTGGACAAAACTCATCAAAATATACCCCCAGAATGAGCACATATTATGGAATATAAATTGTACCTTGAATTGAAATTGACATTGTACTGTACATACTTAAAACATTACCATTGGGAAAATCTGGGTGATGAGTATGTGGCAACCCCTGCATTAACTCTGCAGCTTCTTTTGAGTCCCTAAATGATCTCAAAATAAAAAGTTAACAACAATATATATATATATATATATATATATATATACACACACACACACACTGTGGCTGAAATTGAGGGAAGGTTTAAGAATACATTCCAAAAAATAGTGAGTATCTAATATTGTCAACTCCTGGAGATAAATCAGAGAGTAAGACAGATAATACCTCTGTGCCCTGCCCCCACTCCCCCCAGCCCCAGGTCCCTTGTTCTAGTGAGGAAAGCAGAGGAAGAAAAAGAATAAAAATGAGTACATAAAACAGCATGCATTCTAACAAGAATGAAGAAAGCAGTAATCAAGCTGAGATGGAGAAAAATCAGGTCAGAGCAGGAGGTCATAGGGAAGGACCTTTTGAAGAGTGACATTTTCACAGATCTGTTAAAGAGGACTAGCTTGGCAAAGAGTTCAGGAAGGAGCCATCCAGGGAGGAGCAGCAGCTTACCCATTGTCCTGGCAAGCCATGGAAAGGAGCTTGGCTTGCTCAGGAACTGCAAGGGAGCCAGTGGGGCTGGAGTCAAGGGAGCCAACAGAGAGGGGCAAAGAGGAGGTGGAAGTGCTAAGCAGGAAGTGCCCCAAGCCTTCAAAGAGAAATACCAACTTGGTCAATATCTGCATATTCTCAAGATTCATCTTCAATTTTCTTTTCTTCTTTTTAAATTTACTTTTTTTTTTTGGAGTATAATTGTTTTACAATGCTGTGTTCATTTCTGCTGTACAACATCGTGAATCAGCTATATGTATATAAACATCCTCTCTTTCTGAAGCCTCCCTCCCACCCCTCCAAGTCTTCACAGAGCATCAAGTTGAGCTTCCTGTGTTATACAGGAGCTTCCGATTAGCTGGCTATTTTACACGTGGTAGTGCATATGAGGGGCTTCCCTGGTGTCTCAAACAGTACAGAACCTGCCTGCTGTACAGGAGACCTGGGTCTGACCCCTGAGTTGGGAAGATCCCCTGGAGGAGGGAATGGCTACCCACTCCAGTATTCTTGCCTGGAAAATTCCATGGACAGCCCACGGGAGCAAAAAGAATTGGACACGACTAAGTGACCAACACTTTCAGTGAATAGACATCAACGCTACTCTCTCAATCCATCCCACCCTCTGTTCCCCCACCGGGTCCCTAAGCTGGCTCTCTATTCTTAGTCTTCACAGAGCATCAAGTTGAGCTTCCTGTGTTATACAGGAGCTTCCGATTAGCTGGCTATTTTACACGTGGTAGTGCATATGAGGGGCTTCCCTGGTGTCTCAAACAGTACAGAACCTGCCTGCTGTACAGGAGACCTGGGTCTGACCCCTGAGTTGGGAAGATCCCCTGGAGGAGGGAATGGCTACCCACTCCAGTATTCTTGCCTGGAAAATTCCATGGACAGCCCACGGGAGCAAAAAGAATTGGACACGACTAAGTGACCAACACTTTCAGTGAATAGACATCAACGCTACTCTCTCAATCCATCCCACCCTCTGTTCCCCCACCGGGTCCCTAAGCTGGCTCTCTATTCTTCCATCTCTATTCCTGTGCTGCAAATAAGTTCATCAGGACCATTTTTCTAGATTTCACATACCTGCGTTAATCTGCATTTCTTTTTCTCTTTCTGGTTTACTTCACTCTGTATGACAGACTCTAGCTTCATCCACATCACTACAGATGACCCAATTCCGTTCCTCTTCATGGCTGAGTGGCTGGCCGTTCCACTTTCTGTTGTTTAGGTTAACCCAGACAGTACCCTCAATGCCTGTGACAGAAGCCTGCTATTTGCAGGTGAATCAGCTACAGGCAACAAATAATCTGTTGATTCCAGGTATGTCTGTCACGTTGTCAAAGGCCAGGATGATGGCTTAGGCCCATCTTCAAAGATAACTGCAGAGTATTTTTTAATACTCATCATTGTCCTCTTAAACCCAAACTGGTAGGCAGCAAAAAGTCTAGAAACAGGATAACCAAAGCACACTATTTTCCATTTTTACACAAAGAAAATGAGAAAAAAGAGAGAGAGCGAGAGAGACAGAACAGCCGACCCATGATCTGTGGTGTCAGGAGAAGCAATATGATTGAAATATTACAAAAAGTCACTGCCTCTCCCATCAATGCCAGATCACAACTGTATGCCAAGGGTACCTGGTGCTATTTAATTCAGAGGAACCATAAATCTGGAGTCCGCAAAAACATCTGACAACAGTTAAAGATGTTTGTAAATGTGCATACATATTTATAAACAGCAGAAGCAGACGAACGGAGTAAGTGTGCTTCCCCTAAAGTCATCTGAAAGTCAAAAAATGCCATTAATTACTTTGTCATGACAACCTTGTTCAATTTCATCTCAGGTGACTTATCAGCTTTGATGCAGAGCTGAAATTTTAATACCAAATTGCAACCAGCTACAGAGGCAGCCTACCTTTAAAACACAGAGGTTCTCTTTCTTCTGGGCAACATTAGCTAATCTGCCCTGACAGAGGAGGGCTCTTCGGAACTAGCTAGCAAGTCTCCCAAATATGAAGCAGTAACCCAAATGTCAATTACTTTTCCAGTGGTAGACAAATTGCTAGCACACTAATGCAATTTAAGCCCAATAATTAGATAACAGGACTACAGAGAGGGCCTGGTGACAGAGCTTGTGAGATAATAGAATCTAGTGTCCTACTTCTTAAATATTAACATCATTCTGTCTCAGTCAATCGGTTTATGGTAATTTTAAAAAGGGCAAAGCAAATTCCTTTTATTGCTAATAATATTGTGCTACTGCAGAGTTAGCTTTGAAGGTTAACAATCTATGGGGTCAAAACTTAATCATGTGTTATTGTGCATTTATGCATTTTTTTTCTTTCATCTCTTTCTTTTGGAATGCCCTCTTGGTGGAAAGCCAAAGGTTTATGAAAAACACACACGTGTGTGCAAATACATACAACGCACTGACAAAAGACAGTCAACTCAATTAAAAACAATATAAAGAAATCAATCCACTGATATCATACACACTCTGTATGTGTCTCTTAGTTGTTCAGTCGTGTGTGACTCTTTTCGACCCCCATGGACTGTAGGCTTCTCTGTCCATGGACGACTCCAGGAAAGAATACTGGAGTGGGTTGCCATTCCCTAGGGGAATCTTCCCAACCCAGGGATCAAACCCGGATCTCCTGCAAATTGCTGGCATGTTCTTTACCATCTGAGTCACCAGGGAAGTCCATCCTAAAATAGACATTCTAAATATCTGACCTGATCACCTTTTCTTTCCTCAATAAATGGCTCATTTTAAGGACATTAAAGATATGCCGACAGACTGCTCTCAAATACCATATGCTCCCCTCCCCAATACTATGCTGCTTACACTTTTATGCTTAGATTCAAATACCCCCATAGAGTAGTTGTTCAAATTTTAATTAAACAGTGGCTTTTTCTTCTTAGAGGCAGTTGGATATATGTTGTTACTTTTACTTCCTAGATTTTTCTTTTAAGTGCCTAATGAATTCTGAAGTTTCTAGAACTTCCAGAATAAGCCAAGACAAACGTAAATTCCCCTGAGATATTATCTCCCTAATGTTTTCTGTAATTTATCTGAACAGGGAGTCAGATGGGCCGATGTTCACCTGCTCACAACATGGATTCCAAAATGACAGCCCAGAGATCACATTCTGAACCCTCAGTTTCCCAATGATATGACTGGAGAAATTAAAGCTTTAAAAACTGTCTTTGAGGAGGAACTGGTGGAAAATTAGGTAGATATATTGGGTGGAGAGTGTCTACAAGTTGAATATTACCAACATTAGAAGTAATACGAATGGGGTTTCCCTGATGGTCCACTCCTTAAGAATGTGCCTTCAAACACAGGGGACACAGGTTCAAACCCTGGGCTGAGGAAAATAAGATCCCACATGCAGAGGAGCAACTAAGCCCACATGCTACAGCCCCTGAGCCGGCACACCACAACCAGCAAGAAGCCCTCACACACCACAACTAGAGAACCCACGTGCTACAACCAGAGAGAAGCCCTCACACACAACCAGAGAGCCATGCACTACAACCAGAGAGAAGCCCTTGCACACCACAACCAGAGAGCCACGCGCTACAACCAGAGAGATGTCCTCACACACAACAACCAGAGAGCCACACGCTACAACCAAAGAGAAGCCCTTGCACACCACAACCAGAGAGCCACACGCTACAACTGCTGAGCCAGCACATCACAACCAGAGAGCCACGCGCTACAGCCGCTGAGCTGGCACACCACAACCAGAGAGCCACGTGCTACAACCGCTGAGCTGGCAC
>SJXQ01007936.1:236928-257269 GCA_006408695.1 Aepyceros melampus | reverse complement strand
CCACCCACACCACACCCACCCACCCACCCACCAAAACCAGAGAGAAGCCCTCACACACCACAACCAGAGAGCCATGCACTACAAAGAGAGAGAAGCCCTCGCACACAACCAGAGAGCCATGGGCTACAACCAGAGAGAAGCCCTTGCACACCACAACCAGAGAGCCATGTGCTACAACCACTGAGCCAGCACACCACAACCAGAGAGAAGCCCTCACACACCACAACTAGAGAACCCATGCGTTACAACCAGAGAGAAGCCCTCACACACAACCAGAGAGCCACAGGCTACAACCAGATAGAAGCCCTTGCACACCACAACCAGAGAGCCACGGGCTACAGCCACTGAGACGGCACACCACAACCAGTGAGCCCACGTGCTACAGCCGCTGAGCCGGCACACCACAACCAGAGAGCCACGTGCTACAACCGCTGAGCTGGCACATCACAACCAGAGAGCCACGCACTACAGCCGCTGAACCGGCACATCACAACCAGAGAGCCACATGCTACAGCCACTGAGCTGGCACACCACAACCAGAGAGCCACGCACTACAATGAGAGAGAAGCCCTCACACACCACAACCAGAGAGCCATGTGCTACAACCACTGAGCCAGCACACCACAACCAGAGAGAAGCCCTCACACACCACAACTAGAGAACCCATGCGTTACAACCAGAGAGAAGCCCTCACACACAACCAGAGAGCCACAGGCTACAACCAGATAGAAGCCCTTGCACACCACAACCAGAGAGCCACGGGCTACAGCCACTGAGACGGCACACCACAACCAGTGAGCCCACGTGCTACAGCCGCTGAGCCGGCACACCACAACCAGAGAGCCACGTGCTACAACCGCTGAGCTGGCACATCACAACCAGAGAGCCACGCACTACAGCCGCTGAACCGGCACATCACAACCGAGAGCCACATGCTACAGCCACTGAGCTGGCACACCACAACCAGAGAGCCACGCACTACAAAGAGAGAGAAGCCCTTGCACACAACCAGAGAGCCATGGGCTACAACCAGAGAGAAGCCCTTGCACACCACAACCAGAGAGCCACGTGCTACAACCTCTGAGCCAGCACACCACAACCAGAGAGCCCACATGCTACAGCCGCTGAGCCAGCACACCACAACCAGAGAGAAGCCCTCACACACCACAACTAGAGAACCCATGTGTTACAACCAGAGAGAAGCCCTCACACACAACCAGAGAGCCACAAGCTACAACCAGAGAGAAGCCCTTGCACACCACAACCAGAGAGCCACGTGCTACAACCTCTGAGCCAGCACACCACAACCAGAGAGCCCACATGCTACAGCCGCTGAGCCAGCATACCACAACCAGAGAGAAGCCCCCACACACCACAACTAGAGAACCCATGCGTTACAACCAGAGAGAAGCCCTCACACACCACAACTAGAGAACCCATGCGCTACAACCAGAGAGTAGCCCTTGCACACCACAACCAGAGAGCCACGCGCTACGACCGCTGAGCTGGCACACCACAACCAGAGAGCCACATGCTACAGCTGCTGAGCCGGCACACCACAACCAGAGAGAAGCCCTCACATACCACAACTAGAGAACCCACACGTTACAACCAGAGAGAAGCCCTTGCACACAACCAGAGAGCCATGTGCTACAACAGCTGAGCCGGCACACCACAACCAGAGAGCCACGTGCTACAGCCGCTGAGTTGGCACACCACAACCAGAGAGAAGCCCTCACACACCACAACTAGGGAACCCACGTGCTACAACCAGAGAGAAGCCCTTGCTCACAACAACCAGAGAGCCCTCATGCCACAACTAGAGAGAAGGCCTCGCACACCAAAACTAAGACCCAGTGAAGGCATTAAAAAAATAAAATTAAAGAATAGCAGCAAGAGGGATCCTTGGGCTTTTCCTCCATGTCTACCAAGACTGTTTAGAGACTTAAGAAACAAGCAACTGGCTGGATAAAAAAAAAATAAACTAAAACTCTTTATGTCATTTTGGATGCTGGCCTGCCAGAGATCCACGACATAAGAGCAGAGCTGATTCCATGTTGAGCATCAATATGACTTTTCTGCCTATTAGCACTCTTGAATCAGGTACAACCAGATAATACAAGTGAAAAAAGCACCAATCCAATAGGAATACGGTTAGACATTTCCTTAAGAAAGCTCTAAAGCTGTATCCTAACTTGTTTGTGAAACTGCCTGTAACTTGAGAAGTTCTTGAGAAGCACCCTTTCTCCCTCTAACTCAGTGTCCTCTTTTACAAAACAAGCAAGATGAGCCGAATAACCTCAAGACTCCTTTAAGGCTGACATGAAAATCCCAAGTCAACAGGAATGACAATAAACGATCCAATCACAAGGCGGATCTCTCAGAGCTATCCAAAATCCCTAGACAATGTTTGAGTGTTGGAATAAATTTACATCAGGGATATATATTAATGCATGAGGCAAGATCCTAAAGCAAACAAGTCAATCCTAAAGGAAATCAACCCTGAATATTCATTGGAAGGACTGATGCTGAAACTGAATCCCCAATACTTTGGCCACCTGATGCGAAGAGCTGACTCTTTGGAAAAGACCCTGACTCATTGGAAAGATTGAGGGCAGGAGGAAAACAGGACAGCAAAGGATGAGATGGTTGGATGTCATCACCACCTCAGTGGACAGGAGTTTGAGCAAACTCCAGGAAATAATGAAGGACAGGGAAGCCTGACATGCAGCAATCCATGGAGTCACAAAGACTCAGACACCACTTAGCAACTGAACAACAACAACAGGTGAGGCAAGACACCACTGAGACACACCTCATGTGAAAGTTAGGTTCCCCATGAATGTGTAAAGCAAAAATGCACAATGAAGGTACTTCCCTGGTGGTTCAGTGGTTAAGACTACAGTGGAAGCAAGGTTCGATCACTGGTCAGAAAACTGAGATCTCTCATTCTGCATAGCCAAAAAAAAGAAAATAATAATAATGTCCAGTGGAATTAAAAATATATCTTTGTTTGGAAAGGGCCACACTGGAAATTACTTAATGATGGGACACAGCTATGTTTTTCTCACAACTCAGGACATACTCTTTTTCATTCAATGGAGTACAAGATGAAGTGGTTGACTTGCATTTAAGGTCACGGGGAATCATATGTATTCTTGGTCACATGAGCTCCTCTGGGATGTTCACAACAGAGAACTGAACCCCCAGTATTTACCTCCCATCCCACGGTCCCTCTGACAGTCAGTTCTATTACAATGTTCCTTCTGAAAACACACATGCATTCCAGCACAGAGACAGAGCCGGGAACAACTGGAGCATAATTTGGATTTCACATTTGCTCACGCTTGGTTTCATCTGCAAAAAACACTAGGTTAACACAGAAAACTCCACCCAGCCGGAAATACACACATACACACACACACACGCAAGCATACACCGTGAACGAGGCGTGCCACCCCAGTTCACAGCCTGTGCTATGAGTCACAACTCATTTACATCTGGCACAATAACTTTCCAGCCAATTTCAGATAACTCTCTGCTTCTATCACTTCACAACAGCTCATCGGCTGCACCCCTTCTGATGCTCACTTACTCAGAAAACATTGAGTCTTCTTCAAGGTGAAATGTCACATTTATTGTAGCATTTATGTGGCTTCCCAGGTGGCACAAGTGGTAAAGAACTCGCCTGCCAATGCAGGAGACATAAGAGATGCAGGTTCGACCCCTGGGTCAGGAAGATTCCCTGGAGAAGGGCATTGCAACCCACTCCACTATTGATGCCTGGGAAATCCCATGGACAGAGGAGCCTGGTGGGCTACAGTCCAGGAGGTCGCAAAGAGGCAGACACTGAGTGACTCACTTAACCCATATAAAACTGCCACTGCTGGTGTGTGTACGTTTCGTGTCACTGATGAAGTTACCCATGGTCCCATTCTCCCCATCAGCCCTGGGGTTTTGACTGCGAGACTTTTGCACAGCGCAGTGATTAGGAACACAGATGTCATGTTATAGGAAAACTGATGGTACGTGTTCTCAAGGAGAGAAAGGGTAGGTGGCATCAACACCATTTGATTGTTTTTTCTTTCTCTCCGATCAGGTGACTTGACTACATTTCAGTCTTTTAAAAATTGCAGTCTTTAGGGGCACACAGTGAAAACATCTGAGCAAAGGGTTTCAGCCAAGGAACACAGAGAGACCACCTGCCTTATCGTCATTAGGGAGGGGTCTGCTATTCTTGATGCAGCAGCTCTAATATAAATATACTGTATTTATCTTTCCAGAAATATGAGGTTGCCTCCTGCTCCTTCACTGTCTTTCAAAATCAAGGTGTTCCCTGAGATAACAGAAACAATTTGGCTTCCCTTCAGAGGGTGTCCTCACAGAAGCTCACTGCCAGCACCTCTGAACATCTTCATTTGTATTTTCCGAGTGGTGCCATCTCTGGGCCTGGCCGTGCCCATCAACCCAGGCTGTTTGTCCAAGGTCAAACACCCGGGATGGCTGGGTGTCGGTGAACATTCCAGCTATAGTTTATGGCTGTGCTCAAGACTGTTTGCACAGTCTAAGATATAACTTATGTGCTTTTGTTCCAGCCTTGATAACCTGCTTGATAGGGAGCTGTGGCTAAGGGTGCTAGCAGAGCAGGATATAAATTTGTTCTAGCAAGCATCCCATACAAGAACAAATAAAAGTACACTGAGACCCCAAGTCTTCACTGACATATAGTTTTACTTCTTTGCTGGTTTCCACAGATTAAACCCACCCAACCCACATATCTCCCCACAAAAGTTTGAGATGCACAGTGCCAGGTGAATAAGTAGCCAGTGTAAATGATCTCCATCAGGTGGGTATTATTTAGTTAATTTACACCTATTATATTATTACAGAGATTAAAGACCTTTTGGTCCAACGTGCTAGAAAAGCAATAAATCTGAATTAGAGCTACCATTTCAGTCACTCAGGATTAGACCTTTTGGTGATGTGATCCATTAACGTGCTTTAAATCTATGATTCAGCCTAGAAAGACACAATTTAAACTCAGAAGTCACAAAATGAACTTTCCATTAAGTTTGGGAGACTCTGGTCACAGCTCATTTGACTTTTATGAACTAGAAAATGTGATGTAGACCACAATGGCATTCTATTAGGGGAAATCATGCATTTAACCATGTAGCAAAATACTGTAGTCAATTATGTGAACACACACCTATTTTACACATGACTGGTTTTCTGACTTTAAATTATTAAGGATGTGCATTTAGCTTGTTTTAAGGACTATTTACTCCCAAGGAAGAGATCCATGATAAAACTTGGTGCAAAATAGTAAATGAATATTTTTCATTTATATTACACTTTTTTCAATAAGAAACTGAAATTGAGCACAGAAACTTTTGTTGTTGTATTTCTTTGCCTCAGAAGAGAAAACACGTGATCTGTTTGCTTTTCATAAGTGAAAAAAAAATTCTATCAAGGAGAGGAAAAAAACGCCATCAGAAGCAGATTTTGAGATTCATCTGCCAGTCTGAAAAATATAGTGATAGTGTTAAACAAAAAAAAAAAGTGCCAATGGTTGGGGGGGACTATTTAGATAAGGTTTAGTTTCTCTTTTCTGGAGTTCATCTTAGTGGTGTACTCTATAAACATCATTTTCTCTCAATATAATTTTGTTTATATTAGTATTATACTTAAGCCAGACTATATTAATACTAGACTCATTATTATTCTATATTTCAGCAAGGGTACACTTTAGTTCCAAATATAATTCAACACAGTTCTTCCTTGAATCCATCATCACCAATTTTTAATGGTTACATTTTTCTCTCGGGTTCACAGTCATAAAACTCTTACTATTCAAAAGCTTGAAATGTTAGAAATGAGCTAATTCAAATCCCCCATTTTCAGAAGATAAACCCCACAGAGGTTAACGGACATGCTCAAGGTCACACAGCCCCACAAAGTCAACCCACTATTCAACCACTATTGCTACCTCTTAAAAAGTGGCTCTCTCTTCATTTTTCTCAAATAAGATCTTCCTGGGCTTCATGCACAAAGGCACAGACAAAACTTGTAATATCCTGAACAGGTCTGGAGATTGTTCCTATCTACAAATTATTCCTTTGAATCTAGCTTGTCATCAAGACTCCATAATTCCTCTATCTACTCAAAATAGTTTTATCCCCCCTTCTGTAGAGTTCATGTCCTTGTCTTGGTTTTCACTCCCCCAAACATCTGTCTAGAAGCCCAGCGAAAATCAGTGCAGTAGTTTCTTGTCCCACAAATCACCCAGCATCAAGTAAATAGACTCTATCCCCCCTGTTATCGGGTGTTTGTCCCTGCAGGATATACATAAGCCAGACTGAGTTCAAGAAATCATACAGAAGTTACTGATAGGAATTGGTAATGAATTGTGCTCAGTTAGGGCTGGGATCGGAGAAGGCAATGGCAACCCACTATAGTACTCTTGCCTGGCAAATCCCATGGATGGAGGAGCCTGGTGGGCTGCAGTCCATGGGGTCACTAGGAGTCGGACATGACTGAGTGACATCACTTTCACTTTTCACTTTCATGTATGGGAGAAGGAAATGGCAACCCACTCCAGTGTTCTTGCCTGGAGAATCCCAGGGATGGGGGAGCCTGGTGGGGTGCCATCTCTGGGATCACACAGAGTCGGACACAACTGAAGCGACTTAGCAGCAGCAACAGGGCTGGGATGACAGAGTGAACGGTGCTGCCCTGCAGAAGATGGGTGACTGGAGTACGTATATGATTCGCCAAGATGGCAGAGCCAAGACAGACTGGGGCATGGTAGGTGGGATGAGGGTTTTGATTTCAGCTTCAGACATAATGAATGAAAGATATCCATGGACAGATCATGGTCAGGGAGTAACTGGAGATATGTATGAAGAAATATGAGTCTCAAGTTCAGAAGAAACATTTGGTACTAGAATTAATATTTGTGTGTGTGTGTGTGTGCTCAGATGCTCTGAAGTGTCCAACTCTTTGCGATCCCATGGATTGTAGCCCACCAGGCTCCTCTGTCCATGGGATTCCCCGGCAAGAATACTGGAATGGGCTGCCATGCCCTCCTCCAGGGGATCTTCTGATCCAAGGATCATGTCCTGCGTCTCCTGCATTGTAGGAGGATTCTTTACCTGTTTGAGCCAGTAGGTAAGCCCACTAGAATTAATATTTGGGGGAGCCGTAAAGATATTTGGAGCTTAAAAACAAAGATTAAAGGAGGTTACCCAGAGAGAGAGAGAGAGAGAGAGTAGGGAGTAAGAAGAAATGAGACCATGAATAGTGTCCACATATTCTTTTTCAATTTTTTCAAAATAAAAGCAATTATTAGAAGCTAGTAATGGCACCCCACTCCAGTACTCTTGCCTGGAAAATCAAATGGATGGAGGAGCTGATGGGCTGCAGTCCATGGGGTCGCGAAGAGTCGGATACAACTGAGTGACTTCACTTTCACTTTTCTGCATTGGAGAAGGAAATGGCAACCCACTCCAGTGTTCTTGCCTGGAGAATCCCAGGGATGAGGTCGCACAGAGTCGGACACGACTGAAGCGACTTGGCAGCAATATGAATAATTATACACCAGCAAATCAGAACCTTCAAAACCAAGTATAAATTTCTAGAAAGGTGCAACCCACTTAGATTTTAGTATGATGGAATTAAGAAAAATCAGAACAAACCTACAACTTACTAAGTAGACCAAAATAGTACTTTTAAAGAATTCCTAACAAAGACGATTCCCAGAATAGATGATGTAAGAGGATAAGGCCAAAACTGTTAAAATAAAAAACACTAATTCTAAACAAATAGATTCAAATTTTCAACACATCTTTAAACATATATACATTTAATCAAAACTATTTCAGAAGCTCCCAATATAAAGTTCTATAGCTGTGATACATTTATAACCAGATACGTTTATAACCAATGGATTTAATTTATACCTGGGTAAATACATTTTTTCTTCTCTTTTTCTCTACTCCAATACACACAGTACCAAAGAAAGCACAAAATTGATGCTTTAAAAATGCTGTTGGATGATATTAAACACCATTTCAGCTTTGGAATCCAGTGTAGGCGAAAAAGAGAGATGACCTCAATGCAGAAAATGCAATAAAAGACAGGACAGGGTGGGAAATCAATGTCTCCATTTGTAAAGAGAGAGAGAGAGAGAAAAGGATGAACCAGACATTATTAGCATGATATATAAGCTCCGCATAGCCCCATTTATATCGCTTGTATTAAGGATAAATTGCCTGAATAAATTCTATTATTCTAAGAAACAGCACAAATAACAACCTGACAGCATCAGGAAAAAAATGAAAATAATAACATTGATATTGCTAGAATTGTGTGTTATTTCTCCATTTCCAGTTTCATGGATCTAGTTAGGCAATAATTCAAATTTGAAGGTGGGTTCAGTTTTTAAAGTCAAATTCCTGTATCCAAATTGAAATCTTCCAGAATGAAAAACTAATTATTTTTTATTAAAAAAAAAAAAAAAAAAAGGCCCGGACTTACTTACTGTCCACTGTGTTCCATGTTAAGTACTTTGCACAATTTGAAACACCTAAGCTCCAATAATTTGGCCACTTGATGTGAAGAGCCGACTCAATGGAAAAGATGCTGATGCTAGGAGAGATTGAAGGCAGGAGGAAAAGGGGGTGAAAGAGGATGAGATGACTGGCTGGAATCTCAATGGGCATGAGTTTCAGCAAACTTAGAGAAACAGAGGACAGGGAACTCTGGTGTGCTGCAGTTCATGGAGTCGCAAAAAGTCAGACATGACTTAGCAACTGAACAACGACAACCACTCACCAAAATTGGAAAGATGGTATTATTATGCCTATTTTATTGACTATGGAACTGAGGCTACATCCGATCACTTAAACTAACACAGTGAGTGACCTGGAAGAAGTGAAATTGCAACATACAAATTTCTCTACTGACTGGTAGTGACATATGAGCTTTGGAATCCTGTGCTTAAATTCCTGAAGGCTTTCTTAACTTGAGGGGCTTAATTGAGGCTTTTTTGAGCCTTGGTTTCCTTACCTGATGCCTACTTTAGACAGCTGTTTGAAGACTAAGTGAGAATGTATGCAAAGCACAGTGCTAAGTAACTGCTCAATAGAGGGTGGCTGATAGTTAGGAAAGAACAGAAGACCAGGAGACAGAGGTCACAGTCTTGGAAGCAACTTCACTTAAACAAAAGCAAATAAAGGAGAGACACTGAAAAAAGAAGAAGAAACCCAACAAAACAACAACCTTAATCTTCCTAATCTTAATCCTAAACTTCCTAGAGTTTACTTCCTAATATCCTTCTCAATAAAACCTCTATTAAGAAAGTATGGACATAGTTGTGTGTCAAAATTCTCAACTTCCACGAAGAGCTAGTCTGATTGGCCAGCCCCGTTCATGTGTTTCCTCAGTCCAATCAGCTATTGCCGGTGAGTGGCAATCAACAGATCTTTGATCTATTGGGAGATACACTGAAGTCTTGAGTGAGGTTTTCTAAGAAAAGGTGAACAGGTTGGGTGGACACAGCCTCACCAACAGGATTCATTAACACTGAAACCCTTAGCAAGTTAGAGATGAACCGTAAGGGGGTAACTTTTTATATGGCTCTAATCATACATTTCCTCAAGGAACAAAGGCAAATATTCCAAATAACCCATAGTCAACACTGAATGGAACTTTTCCTGGATATTAACTCCAATGCCTGAATTCAGGTAGGATATGCTGTTTAAAGATTGCTTTTCTCTGGTGAATAGTAGCTTTGATCCTGCATCTTATGGAATGGAGTCCAGTGAAAATGCTTTCTATTAGTGATAATAGGCAATGCTCAGATTAACATGTATATACTGCTCTATATAAAGTAGGTAGGAACTTCCCTGGCTGCCCAGGGGTTAGGACTCTGCATTCCCACTGCAAGGGTCACAGGTTTGATACCTGGTCAAGGAATTAAGATCCTATATGCCTCAAGGCATGGCACCCCATCCCCCCAAAAGAATAGCAATGGATGTGGGAGGTGGACTATAAAGAAAGCGGAGCACCGAAGAATTGATGCTTTTGAACCATGGTGATGGAGAAGACTCTTGAGAGTCCTTGGACTGCAAGGAGATCAACCAGTCCATCCTAAAGGAAATCAGTCCTGAATATTCAGTCCAGACTGAACTGAATGGCACCTACCTCATAGGCTTAGCATAACTTAAAATAGATAAACAGTTAGGACTTACTGTATAGCAGTTGCTGTATTCAGTTCAGTTCAGTTCAGTTGCTCAGTCGTGTCCGACTCTTTGCAACCCCATGAATTGCAGCACGCCAGGCCTCCCTGTCCATCACCAATGCCCAGAGTTCACTCAAACTCACGTCCATTGAGTCGGTGATGCCACCCAGCCATCTCATCCTCTGTTGTCCCCTTCTCCTCCTACCCCAGTCCCTCCCAGCATCAGGGTCTTTTCCAATGAGTCAACTCTTTGCATGAGGTGGCCAAAGCACTGGAGTTTCAGCTTTAGCATCATTCCTTCCAAAGAACACCCAGGACTGATCTCCTTCAGAATGGACTGGCTGGATGTCCTTGCAGTCCAAGGGACTCTCAAGAGTCTTCTCCAATACCACAGTTCAAAAGCATCAATTCTTCGGTGCTCAGCCCTCTTCACAGTCCAACTCTCACATTCGTACATGACCACTGGAAAAACCATAGCCTTGACTAGATGGACCTTTGTTGGCAAAGTAATGTCTCTGCTTTTTAATATGCTATCTAGGTTGGTCATAACTTTCCTTCCAAAGAGTAAGCATCTTTTAATTTCATGGCTGCAATCACCATCTGCAGCGATTTTGGAGCCCCAAAAAATAAAGTCAGACACTGTTACCCCATCTATTTCCCATGAAGTGTAGCATAGTCAATACCTTATAATAACCTATAATGGAAAAGAGTCTGAAAAAGAATACAGACACATATATGTGTATATATGTGTGTGTGTATGTATAGGTATAACTGAATCACTTTGCAGTACACCTGAAACTAACACAACATTGTAACTTAACTATACTTCAACTTTAAAAATGGTTTAATAAAACCAATGTTCACTGAAAGCTTTTAATGCAGCAGACTTCATGCTAAACATTCATTGATATATATATATATATATATATATATATAATTTAATCATTCAGCAACCTTACAAGATCGGTATTATTATCATTCTAGATTAATATATGAAAAACCAGACAGAGAGAGACTAGAGTATATATCCAGAGTCACCAAATTAGTTCATGGTAGCATCAAGATATAAATTTGATCTCATCTACCACATCTCTGCAATTTGGGTACCAGACGTTTTCTGCTATTACGAGAAGATATTTAGTGACAGTCCTCATTAAAGATACCAGTCCGTGGATGGGTAAAACTGTGAGTGAGCATGTGTGTCTACGACAAAGAGGACAGGGAGAGAAGGGAAGGGAACGAGAGAGAGACCCCAGAGGAGAGAGAGCAGGAAAAAAGAAATAAAGGAGGAGGAAGGGCTGAAATGAAGACAGGAAAGGGGCCTAAGGCTGGAATTAAGAATGACATTACTCATCTTCCTGGTTGTTTCTCTAGAAGACAAAACGCCAAGCTCACCTCCAGCCAACTCATTAGTCAGCCAGGAATGCCCATCTGATGCGACAGGGGTAAGGGCGCAACCATCCTCCAGTTAATGGAGGAGAGTCTTCCCAGCATCCAAAGACAGGTCTGGAGAAGCATTTGGGGAAAATCGCACTGTACGAAATGGCACTGACATCCTCTCTCCTAAGGCGCAGTGGGGAAGAAAACACAGAGACTTAATAGTGATTGATGTGGGCGGGAGGTAAGGCTGAACTGCTCAGGGCTAAAAAACGTGCCCAGAAGGAACTGCATGTTGTCATCTCATGCTTCCTGACTCAATCCACTGGGTGCTGTTAAGGCCATTTTGTCCCAAGAAACATGTACAGAATTCCAAGTCTGAGATGGATTCCTTTGTAACTATGTCAGCTTAATGGTGCCTTCATTACAGAAGACGATTCTTTCCTCCCCAAATCACAATGTTTCCTTTAGGGGCCCTTATGATTTTCCTATGGAAAATTCTCAGAACCAAGCATCACAGCTCTTGGGTTCCAGGTGAAGCTCTGTGTGGATTTCCATAAGAACTTCAGTATGTAGTGAAAACTCTCTGGCATGAGCCCCCACTTTGTTAAACAAACAAAAACCTCTTTTAAAACTCTAAAGTACCATCAGAGGCATCAGAAATTCAATTTCGGACCATGCAAAATATGACAGGTTATTCTTGTTCTCTTACTTTCATCTCAACCAAGTACCTTTTCGATACAATATTAGCTTTTTTTCTATTCAAAAAAGAACGTATTAAGTGGTACACCCATAGCTGTAAAAATAAATGGCCACTGGGCCTTCCTTGGTGGTCCAGTGGTAAAGAATCGGCCTTGCAATGCAGGGGACATGGGTTCAGTCCCTACTCTGGGAAGTTCCCACCGGCCATGGGGCAATTAAGCCTGTGGCCATGACTCTGGAGCTCTCGTGCAGCGGCTACTGAAGCCTGCGTGCCCTAGAGAAGCCACCACAACAAAAAGCCTGCACACCGCAACTAGCCCAAACACAGAGACAAAAACCCAGCACAGCCAAAGATAAACAAATATCTAAAAAATTAATAAATGGCGACTGTACAGTGGGGCATGGTTAATGTTTCCTACCATGATACACTTGCTGAGAGGCACTGCCACATGCCATCTCTACCTTCTCGAAGCCAAAACCTGGCCTCATTTCCCAGTGAAAGTAAATGTCACCCCTCCCCCTCCTCGGCAATAATTTCAGCTGCAATGGAAAGCTTGAAACAATAGGTCATAATTGCAGGCAGCACAGTAGCAGGAGCGCAATGTTAACAGCCAATTAACAGAATATTTTCAGGTAAGACGCTGCTGGAAAATCCCGCTCTAGCCCGATACCCACGTTCACCAGTGGAGGTGACTCCAGTTTAGCTCATGCTTGTATCAGATGAGAAAACACAGGCACATTATTCAATCCGACCAAGCTGTCTGTTCAGGAGATGCTTTAGGAGTGATTAATGACAGAAAGCAAAGAGGAACTGCTCAGACCTTGCCTGCCAAGGTCAAAGGCACAGGCAGACAGAACCAGGAGAGCAAGGAGGCTGCCCGGATCTGGATTTCGGCCGTCAGCCTCAAGTTTTGGCTGGAGCCCCGGGCGTGTTGTCATTCCCCCTCCCTTGCAGTGGGACCACACACAAGATGGAGAGGCATATGGTGCCTTCTCCAGACTCGGCGTAAATGTGGGCTCTGATTTAAGCTTTAAACCTTTTAGAATCCTTCGCCAGCAAGATAAAATATATAAGCCATGATATTCCGAGCACCATATTTTGTGCAATATGCCGAGTAGCACGTGGTTCAGTGATTTTGAGGGTAGAGCCAACAGCGACTAAGTCAAGCCACATCTTTGATGGGGGAAATTGACAGGTGTGTGTTCGCAGGAAGGAAAACGTTAGGCCAATAATAATAATGATGCCATCGACCATTCATCGAGGGCTTGTATGTTACAGGCACAGTGCTGACAGCTTTATATAGATTTTCTCATTTAAACTGCATAGCAAACTTATGGGGTAGATCTTTTTATCATCCTAATTTTCTGAAGGAAGCAACAAAGCCTTAGAAAATTAAATCATTTGCTCCAGGTCATCTAGTTAGGTACGTGAAGGCAGGACTCAGACACAGGTGATGAGACTCCAGAACCTGCACATCCAACATTATAATATAATGTCCATATTATAGATACCATACAAATACTATACAGTACAGGTACTACACTGCATACGGAACATCACTCGCCTTCTGTTTGATTTTGATATATAAATTCTGTACAATCAGGGACACTAAATGATACATCAAAGCAATGTGAGCTCATTCAAATGACTGTTCATTCATTCATTCGCTTATTCAAGCACTAATTGAACATGTGCAGACTATGAAGCACAGGAAAATGCCTGGAGGACTTCACAAATATATATTCCAGGTCTATCCATGCAGCAGACTTGTTGTGATAGCTTTCACTCCATTCTTTGAGCTTGCGTGGAAAAAACAAATGCACATATATTAATGGGGCTTCTCCGGTGGCTCAGAGGGTAAAGAATCTGCCTGCAGTGTGGGAGACCAGGTTTGATCCCTGGGTCAGGAAGATCCCCTGGAGGGGGAAATGGCAACCCACTCCAGTATTCTTGCCTGGAGAATCCCACAGACAGAGGAGCCTGGCAGGCTACAATCCATGGGGTCACATATTATTAATATCAACTCACAAAACATTGCTCTTCTTCATTTCATAGGAAGAAAGAACATGGTCCATTAGTTTGGAGCAGGGGTATATATAAGCTTCAGGAGTGAGACTTTCTTAACCTTAACCACAAATGGAAAGAGAAAATCCTGGGAAACAGGCGAATTCAGCCCCCAAGTAAATGCAACAAGCAGTCTTTGGACCCACTTCCATCAGTACAAGGTAATGGTTTAAAATGATCCCAGTCAATTCAGCAAGTAGGACAGCGAGCCACATCCCTGAACTTTGAGTGCTCAGACAGCCAGGCTGTCTCCCAAGGCTTCAGCAGGCCCGATGGGTGCAGGTGCATTAACAGCACCAGAGTCCTGGATGCCAGGTCAGAACCACGGGCACTGCCCGGACCCTTCTGCCTCCCTCAGGGCTCAAACTTGCCCTCCTGCCCGAGAGGGTAGTGGGGACTATTTGGCAGTGCTTGAGAGAGTCTGCTGGCGCTAACTGCACTTTTCCCTGTGGGCAATTCAAAAATAAACAAGCAATGGAGGTATACACAGAGAGCACACAGGCGCAAGCAGGACGCTTCCAAGGGTGGTTTTGCTACAAGGGGGCATCAAGCAACTGGGGGAGATGGTTATTAAACTCCCGAATTCCTAACATCCCACCCCAAGCTGACTCAGGGCCAGAACAATGAGTTCCCGCCCACCCTGGGACTTAAGAATATACACATTTTAGCACATGCAAAAAGAGGCTTGTTTGCATGTGAAAATATGCACACACTTGACTAATCCACGTGCACAGCACCCCCCCACACACACCTTTTTTTTAAACTCCAAAAACATTTTGTATTGGGGTATAGCTGATTAACAATATTGTGGAAGTTTCAAGTGAACAGCAAAGGGACTCAGCTAACATATACCTGTCTCCATTCTCCCCAAACCCCCATTCTGTCCAGCCTGGCACACAACATTGAGCAGAGGTCCATGTGCTATACAGCAGGTCCTTGTTGGTTGTCCATTTTAAATGAAGCAATGTGTACATGACCTTCCCAAAGTCCCTAACTATCCCTTCCCCCTGGGCAATCATAAGTTCGTTTTCTAAGTCTGTGATACACAGCCCTTCTGAAAGGGCTAAATGACAATTACTCTGAGAAACCACTGAAGTTCCCTGTAGCCAGGTAGCAGGCATCTCTGCATTAACTAGGGAAAGATTCATTCTGAGCTGGCAAACACAGGTCCTTGTAAGCCAGCCTACGAGACACTGTTTCAAGCCAGTTTCCTGATGCAGACAAGAGAGGCCCATTTCCAGTCTCTTTGTAAGCACCGTGCTGTCGGCTTCACCCTGCACACTGGTTATATTCAGCTTTATAACATTTGCTATGAACGCATTCATTATAATTCCCATCTGACAGCTGCTGGTAAACAAAACACTGGCATGACAACAGATGGAGAGCGGAATCATTCCGAGGTGTAGGATGCCACAGGTACTTTCCAGAGGCCATCTGAAACCACACACAGCATGGAAGACTGAGAATCTGTGCAAGGTCCATCGCAGGCTAGATAAGTAGAGGTGTCTGAATATTTCAGAACTGACTGGCTTCATGTTGCCTCGTGCTTAACGTGCTCAGCCTCTCAGTCATGTCCGACTCTTTGTGACCCCCCTGGACTATAACCTGAAAGGTTCCCCTGTCCATGGAATTTTCCAGACAATAATACTGGAGTGGGCTGCCATTTCCTTCTTCACAGGATCTTCCTGACCCGGGGATCGAACCTGCATCTCCTATACTGGCAGGAAGATTCTTTACTACTAGTACCACCTGGGAAGCCCTGCACTGGGCTTGAGGTCTAAGTTTTGGGTCACCAAATTTCCTCCTAATTCCTTTTATTTCAGATCCTTTAGTAAAGAAAATCAAATTGCACTTTTAACCCAAAATTTGGATAACACAAAATTGATAGAGCTGGCTAAGAATGAACTGGATGGACTTCACATCTCAGCATCAGGCAAGTTTGCAACATTTTTATTCGCATTTAAGGATAAGAATGATGAGGCATACCATAATACTATGTTCCTTATATATATTCCTTCCTCTGCTTCATGCAATGTGGGCTCATTACTTGCAAGATTTCTTCGTTCACAGCTTTATAGTTTTTAATTTAGTTACTGAAGTTGATGGCACTCGGGTAGCTGAGAAACAAGGAGTTAGCAGAAAATACTAGCAGGGACAAAATATATTGCTCTCTGTTTTGTTTTCTTCACAGCTGAAGGTTTCTGGGATCATACACCTCTTTTCTTTGTCTGAAATAGACAATAACCTCAGGGAAGAAATTGCCAGCCAGGATTATAAAGACTGTATTTCGTGTTTTGCCATTTTCTTTCGCTAAAACAAAAGTCAGTAGTGGCAGATACATTTCTTCTCAAACCTTTAATTGTTTCTTGGTTTTGAAGAGTAAAAACTTTAATTCTCATGGTAGAAAATTAGACAGAGGGATGCATTAAAATAAATCACTGACAGTCTGCCTCCTTGAGATAACCACTGCTGATGCTTCACTGTATTTCATTTCAGATGTGTGTGTGAGACAGAAAAGAAATACATATACATATATATTTCAGGCAGCATATGTGTTGAAAGCTCTTTTATGGCATAATAAGAATAGCTCAGATTAAACACACATACACATACACACACGAACCTAAAACCCTTAATATTAGTAACATTCTAAAAGGTACCCAGATCCAGGGACTTCCCTGGTGGTCCAGTGGTTAAGAATTTGCCTTTCAATACAGAGGATGGGGATTCATCCCTAGTCTGGGAACTAAGATCCCACATGCCTTGGGGTTTCTAAGCTCAGAGCTCCAGCTAGGAAGCCAGGGCACCACAACAAAGACCCAGCAGGGCCAAAATAAAACAAATCAATAAAGGTCCCAGGTCCAGACAGGAAAGCTCTCTCCATCCTTGCGTGTGCCCACGAGTTAACACTACCGAAGTCCCCCTCTTCCTCCGCCCACCCTTCCACTACTGCCCACTTTGCCAAAACACCCAAGCAGTCCCCAAGCAAGGGACCTCTCGCCTCCTAGACATGAGTCAAGCCCACCTGCTGTGCGCGTGTGCACTGGCATCTCTTGCGATCAGGTCTCCGCCTGGATTCGTACAAACGTCCACCCACTGATGCATACGCAGCTCCCGTTTGGGCTCCTCCAGTGTTTTTCACAAAACAGCCGGCGGAATCTTCTAAACGCACGTGGGATCACATGACCCCTTCATTCACAGGCACCCCCAAGGCTCCCCCATTTAAGGTGGCTGAGATGATGCCTGCTGTCCGCCTCCTGCCTTCCCGTTTCAGTCTCTCCGCTTCCTCCTCCTCCCTGGGCACACAGGCAGGTTGCTGCAACGCTGTCACCTTAGACTGAACACCATTCCTCTACTGCCCTTCTCTCATTGCCTAAACCGACCCTTCTCTCGACTGCAACTCCTTCACCCAGCTAAAGCGGCTTCACTGAGAGTGCAGAGTACTTTCCTTGACCTCCTATCATAGCCCTACAGCATCTTATGTTTCCCCCACCAAAGCACTTAGGCCCAAGTATGAGAACAGCTTTTTCACTGTGAATCAACCCTAAAGGTGTTTCTCTGCTGAACTGTTTGTGTGTTTGTGTGTGTGTGTGTGTTTGTGTGTGTGCGTGCGTGCATGTGCTCAGTTGTGTCCAATTCTTTGCGACACCATGAACTGTAGCCTGCCAGGTTCCTCGGTCCATGGACTTTCCAGCCAAGAATACTGGAGTGGATTGCCTTTTCTTCCTCCAGTACATCTTCCCCACCCATGTCTCCTGCACTGGCAGGCAAAGTCTTAACTGATCCATAATAACGGGTGCATGCCAGATGGCTATTAAATCAACATAGTTCACCTGTAACACTTACTAGATGAAGAAGGAGAGCTGCAGAAACATCCACCGACATGCCAGGATCTTGACTCATGACAGTATAGAGTGGAGACTCAGCTGTCCCGATTCAGGGCTGTCGCACACCCAGGCTACCCTACCTTCACAGGGGAATAATGCTGCAGCCTGATATCAAGGGCTCGGAAGGCCGATCTCTCCCGGATCTCAGTCTCCATCAGCACCGACAGCTCGGAAGGCCCATCTATGCTGGATCTCAGTCTCCATCAGCACCGACCGCGCCACACGCACTGCTCCCATCATCTCGATCAGCTCAGCACCATCTCCAGACACAGCCATGGCCACGGCAGCTTCCTCCACACCTCCTGACTCCAGTCTGCCCTCACCCTCATCCATCCAGCTGCAGCCCAGGACCTGGTAGGCACCAAGAAAATCTCTCCATGGCTCTGCTTTCATAAGAAACTAGAGGCAAGTTCCAGTTCTGCTCCTGGACCTCAAATCCTCTACTCACTTGCCCCATCAAAACCATCTCTATTCTCAGCATCTCTTCACGCGGTCCTCTCTTCAGCTCAGTAGATATCCCAATAGAATCTCATGGACAACATCTTTGTTCTTGCATCCGAGCCTCTGCATGTAGCAGCCCCTTCCTTCCAGATTTCTCTTTGACAATTCATACCCTCTACTTCAGTCAGAATTCCCTTGTGTAGAAAAATCATCCCCTAATATTGCACTCTAACCCCAAGCTATCACTCAATCAATTCTTTGAATGAATTCATCTATACAGGACTGGTGACCTACCACAAGGAACTGATGAACAAGAGAAAGCATTTCACCACATTTGATCACTAAGGCATTGCTCTGTCCTATGTACAGGATCTCAGACCAAATGAATACCTACAAAGACACGATCATGTCAGGACAAATGCATACAAAGACATGATCACGTCAAGACAAATATTTTTCTAGTCCTCTGGGAGAACTTTCCCCTTCCATGGTAAGTAATGAATATCCAAGGAAGACAGATAAATAATAATATGAGATCGACTTTAAGTCACAGCTATTTAGGCCAGACAGAAGATGTGGGTCTGCCTGTCTGAGACTCCAAGGAAATAACACATCTTGCCACCCTTCTCTGAAAGCCTCTTGCCTGCCCTATTCTTCAGGATGTCAAGGAAAGAATTCTGACTCCTACTCTCATATTCTCCAAGCAGGCCATTATCATACATTGTCAAAAGATTAAGTGATTTCTAAGAAACTATCATGTTTTAAAGCAACACAGCAACAAGTCCACAGTCTTTATACAAGCTTTATTTCTTACAAGAGAATAGACATGAACCATTTAAACGCATACATTTATCAGGGTGAGATGTATTCTATTTACATAATGATGAGGGAATTTTTTTTTTTTAATGTTCAGTGTAAATTGGCCATCAAGTGCACCTTCCAAGGCCCTGTTTGCAAACACCATTCTATTTTGTCCTCAAGAAGTTGGCTGTAGTGACAAAAGGCAGGCTGGGGACAGGAAAGTGAGGCTCTGGTTTGAGTTCTGTTACTGAATACTCAAATGGCCTTAACCTCCCTGAACTTCGGTTTCTTCATTGTTAAGTGGACATAATCAGCTTATTGTCAGTATCGAACGCCTGGTGATGGGATAAGATCACCCAGAAGCTGGGCAGGAGGGAGGCCTCTTTGGAATGAAGTCAAGAGAGACTGGAAGGAGAAGAAACTGAGAGCAAATACAGACACATTTTATTTCAGGGTTTCGTGCAAAGGAGACCAGAGAAACTGGGTGGCAGATGGAGGGAAGTGGAGTCACAGGAGATTTTTTTTCTGTCGCATATATTATGGAATGTGCACACAGGGATGGGTGTGAGGGTGTGATCTTGTTCTGTCTAAAGGTGTCAAACCCCATCTCTAGGATGGAGAGCCACAAACTGCCATCCCGACCCAAGCTCCGTCCTGGTCCTCCAGACTCAAAGAGCCAATGGTCTCTTTGACCTCTGTACTTGAAATCCAATAGGTGACTTACACGGAATATGTTCAAAAATGAACTTCCAATATCTCCCATTCTTCAACTCCCTCCCCTCCCTGCCTTCTTCCCTCCTTCCCCACCCCCTCCCCCCTCTAAAA
>SJXQ01007936.1:86448-236792 GCA_006408695.1 Aepyceros melampus | reverse complement strand
ACACATCTCCTCTTGCAATCCATCTTGGAAACAGCACTTCCATTTTTGAAACGAACAGGCTAAAATAACTGCAGTAACCATCGATTTCTCTCTCTTTGGCATGCACTACCTAAGTAGATGTCTCTGCTTTTAAATACATCCAGCCTCCAACCAGTCCCTGGCCATCTCTCACCTGGATGGCTGCGAGGCTCCCTTTGCTGGATTTCCTGCCTGTATCTTGTCCAGCATCTATTCTCTACCCAACACCAAGAGTCTGACTTTTCAAATGTGTGTCATGTCACACTGTCCCTCTGCTCAACGCCCTCCAGTAACTTCCTGTCTAGCTCAGAGCAAATTCCCAAGTCTATCCCATGACCTTCAAAGCCCTAGAGGATCTAACCCTCACCCACTGCTAGCTCTCTGATGCCACACAGGACCGCTCCCATCTCTCTCATTCCCTCCACTCCAGGTGACCCCATGCTAACCTCTTTGCTGTGAGCCTGACAATCCATCCAGGTGTCTTTGTCTGGCCACGCCTTCTGCCTGTTCCTTCCAGATAGCCACGGGGAACTCTTCCTCACTACCTCCAGATTTCCACACACATGTCACTTATCAGAGATGCATTCTCAGACACACACCTCTGTACAAAACAGCATCCTTCATCCAATCCACCACATCCTATTCTCCCTGAATGTGAAAGAGTCACTCAGTCGTGTCCGACTCTTTGCAACCCCGAAAACTGTAGCCCACCAGGCTCCTCTGTCCATGGTATTCTCCAGGCAAGACTGCCGGAGTATGTTGTCATTTCCTCCTCCAAGGGATCTTCCCAACCCAGAGAATGAACCTGGGTCTCCTGCATTGCAGGCACATTTTTTACCTCCTTACCTTGCTTTATTTTTCTTCATGACACCATATGTTATTTCTTTTTCATGTATACGTCTGTGACCCCCACACCTCACCCCTATCTCTAAAAGAATGTAATTTTCTTGAGAGAACTTTGCTTTTTGTCTCAGTTTTGGCTTTTGCTTTCTCACACTACATCTTTATTTTCTAAAAGACTGCCAAGACTTGAGTAAGGGCTCAACAATAGCTGTCACTGAATTTTATATATATATATATATATATACACATATATATATATACATATATATATGTATATATATATAAAAGTTTATATATAATAATGTATATAAAGTGAGATTATATATAATGTGACATTTCTGGGTTTCCTTTCTTCCTGCAATCCTCCTTGGTAAATTAGTAATTAATATAAACAAATTTCAATGAAATCTTATATTACATGGCTAATAAGATAACAGAGAAGGAAATGGCAACCCACTCCAATATTCTTGCCTGGAGAACCCCATGGACGGAGGAGCCTGGCAGGCTACAGTTTTGGGGGTCACAAGAGTTGGACATGACTTAGCAACTAAACTACCACCACCAATAAGATGACACTGGGCTTCCCTGATAGCTTAGTAAAGAATCCGCCTGCAGTGCAGGAGACCCTGGTTCGATCCCTGGTTTGGGAAGATTCCCTGGAGAAGGAAAGGCTACCCACTCCAGTATTCTGGCCTGGAGAATTCCATGAACTGTATAGTCAGTCCATGGGGTCACAAAGAGTCAGACACAGCTGAGTGCCTTTCACTTTCAAATGACATTAAAAAGTTCATTCAAATCTCCCAGGTGACATGCAGGTTCTGCCTGGGTGAGGCAGGCTGTGAGTCCTGGAAGCTTTGCTGTCATGGCCAAAAGGGCTCACATGATTTGGGATTGAGGGCAATGACTTATGCATCAAGTCGCATCACTGGTAGAAGTGATATTCTCAGTAGTGGAAAATTTGGAAGAGGCAGTGACTTTCCTGGCCTGAGGTTGCGGCTAAGGCAAGCATGTTCCAAACTGTGACTGTATACATGGTTATTAAGACTGGAGAGGGTCCAGGCTATTTACATATTCCTGATTGATCCCAAGGCAGTGCGCGGTGGAGGTGATACAAAAGGGCCCAGCAGAATGTAAACACTCGGGAAGACTTACAAATAGTATGAATGCTGGAGTCACTGTCTTTGATCCACACAGACCTGTCAGCAGAGGACAAGAGCTTTCTTACTGCTGTTGCAGGCGTTCAGAAACAACCCAAGCTCAAGTGTTGGTGGGCCATTAAGCTACATGGACAATAGAGAAACACCTTGGAAACCAAGGTTAAAAACAAGAGAAGCAGAACACGAAGAAGAACTGAAGGAAAACATCAGTGGCCACCTATCGTGGGGGGGGGGGAAGACGTCACAGCAGTAGTCCAGGCAAGTTTATATAAACAAGAAACACACAAGAAAATAAGCAACCACTATAACTATCTGGGGAAAATCAGAATTCAGAGTGGCTATAATGTTATCTAATTATCTACTTTCCAACAAAAAATTATAAGACATGTGAAAAATCAAGAAATTGAGACCAATACTCAGCAAACAAGTAGTTAACAGATACCATCTGTCATTACATGTTGGACTGATGGATTTAGCCAGCAAAGATTTCAAGACATTATTATAAGTATGTTCAAAGAACTAAAGGGAAAAAATTTAAGAATCAAAATATGCAAATGAAAAATACAGAAAATCTGAGTAAGGAATGAAATAAAGGGATATAGGAATACTATGAACAATTGTGCATCCAAAAAATTAGATAGCCTAAAGTATAAAAATTCCCAGAAAGATATAAACTACAAAAACAAAGTAAGAGAAATTCTGAATAGATCCATACCAAGTAAAGAAATTGAATTAATGAGCAAAAAAATTTTCCACAAAGCAAAACTCAGGTCCAGATGGCTCCACTGGTGAATTTTATCAAAATTTTAAAGAAGGATTAACATCGACACTTCTCAATCTCTTCAGAAAGAAGAGGAGGTGACACGTCCCAGCTCGTTTAGTGAAGCTGGCATTACATCAACATCAAAAGCAAACAAACCACAACACAAGAATACTATAGACCAAGATCCCTTACAAACACAGATGCAAATATTCCCGAGAAGATGCTAGCAAACCAAATCTAGCAACACATAAAAAAGAATTTTCAACCAACCACAACATGTGAAAAGTTGTCAGGGTACCATGTGATAGTAATAGAATAAAAGAGAAAGCCATATGATCATCTTGACAGACGCAAAAAAAGGATTTGACAAAAGCCCAGATCCTCTCGTGATTAGAAAAAGTCAACAATCTAGGAAGAGAAGGAATTACATACATCATCTTCATAAAGGACATCTACCAAAAAACCTACGTAGTATCATACAAAATAGGAAACCCACGTCAGCAGCTCCCAAATTCCTGACCTACAGAAACTATGCATACGAAGCTGTTCTGTTTTTGATACATCAAGTTTGGGGCTAAACTGATTCATAACAATAGATATCTGAAAATAATAACAATAATGATACAAGACAGTAGGGGAAGAGGAGGAGAAGTAATAGCAGCTGCAATAATAGTTGCTGCTGCTGTTGTCCTACAAATGCATCTGACTCTCTGCAGAGAGTCAAAGAGCCAGACGGGACTGGCTCCTTTGTCCATGGGATTCTCTAGGCAAGATTACTGGAGTGGATAGCATTCTCTTCTCCAGGGGATCGTCCCGACTCAGGGATCAAACCCAGGTCTCCTGCATGGCAGGCAGATTCTTTAATGTCTGAGCCACCAGAGAAGCCTCACAAATGGTGGAATTGACATAGTACTAGGTAGTAGACCACAGCCTCTCAGCCAGAAGGGCTCTGAGCTGGGGCTCCAGATTATCAGATAAAAGTAGATGCTGGAGTTCAGTCTCTAAAGGATGGTTCATGTCCAAGGCATCAGAGAGTCCCAAGATGGGAGGAGGCCCCAGCACTTAAGAGTCTTCCTAAGGTCATGGTTGGTCCTTCCAAGCACTAAACCTACCAGCAAAACCGCATGACCCCAGCTGTGGACACAGGTGACCTGAGAAAAGGGACTGGGGCCCAGCCCCTCCCAGGAAGCGAAGTGGAGGAGCCACCAAAGGCAACACTTGTGTCGGAATCACAGAGCCTGGGCGCCTCAGCCTTGAACACGTGAAGGGGTAAGCAGCCCCCGAGGAGTCCCCACTTCTCATCTGATGATCTGAGAGCTGCCTGAGGGTCGCTTTACTGGCGCCCTGCTCTGCTCGGGCCTCTGTCTGCAGCTGCGGGCGCTGCAGATGCCTCGTATTAATAGTAAGTCAGCCACTCTTCCAGTGTGTGCCCAAGCACACAGCATCGTGTCTCAGCTGACCCTGATTCACGACAATGTCCAGATGGCTTGTTGGGGACAGCGCATCTGTATTTCTTCAGTCCTCCTCAATCGGGGCAATTCATGCTCCAAGTGAGATATTTCGGCCCCTAATTTGCTGTGGGTTTTGTCCCTTTTTATAAGATCGCTTGTTTAAAAATTGATTTTTTTTTTTTTTCCCTCACTGCGTGGCTTGCAGGATCTCAGTTCCCCGACCAGGGACTGAACCCAGGTCACAGCAGTGAAAATGCCAAATCCTAACCATTAGGCCACCAGGGAATTCCTGTTTTGTGTCCTCTTTATGAGAAGGTGTTCAGTCATGAAAACTGAGGGCTCCTTAGGACAGAAAATGCCATCTGTATCTACTTTACTTTCATTCACAAATGAAAAGGGACAAGTCATTGCTCGAGAGTGCAATTAAGGTTAGATCTGGGAGTTACATAAGTAAAACACAGATATTTTAATCCAGCATGACAACCAACAAAAGTACATAAATAAACGTCTTAAATAAGACTTAAATGAGAAGGGAGACTAGACACCCTCTATGATCCTCATGACTCAAAGATTCTACATTCACTGAAAACTCTGTGATCAATACAAGGGCGCCTGAAATAGACACATTCCCCCTTTAGCATTGCTTTGAAAATGTGCTTTCCTTTGCAGCAAGCCATCAATGATGGGGATTCTAAACATGTTTGGAAAATAATAAATACTTAATTTCCTGAATCCATAAATGCCAGAAAGAGAAGGTAAACAAGAAAAAGTGACCTCTGTAAATTTGGGCAAGGTCAGAGGCTGATGTCCAGATTTTCACGCCCATAACCAAATATTCATATTTCACTCTTATTTCTGTTCATTAGGAAGCAATCATCCTATTCAAGGGAAAAATAAGGTCCTAAAACGCAATGGCACCCTACTCCAGTACTCTTGCCTGGAAAATCCCATGGACGGAGGAGCCTGGTGGGCTGCAGTCCACGGGGTCGCTAAGATTCGGACACGCCTGAGCGACTTCACTTTGACTTTTCACTTTCATGCATTGGAGAAGGTAATGGCAACCCACTCCAGTGTTCTTGCCTGGAGAATCCCAGGGACTAGGGGAGCCTGGTGGGCTTCTGTCTATGGGGTGGCACAGAGTCAGACACGACTGAAGCGACTTAGCAGCAAAACATTACAGTCTCAAAACAAATTGACACAGTTATCAATTTTAGAATCATAAAGTATCCAAAGTGTTAAATGGCTCCATCTTCAGGGTAAATGTGAAACAGCTCTGTTTCTTTTGAGTCCTGAAAACGCAGGAGCTATTTCAAGTCCTTCCTGAATTAGATGGATGTAGCTGTGGTCGCCAAGCCCCATGGCTCTAGGGATTGGAGCTGCACATGTTGCCCTGAGTAGTGTCCACAATATGTCTGAAAGTGTTCTTCACCGATTACGTGCTTGGGTGTGCTCATTCGTAATTCAAACTCTCATGATATTCAAAACACCAGCGAGTAAAATAATGCTTTCTCTCCAAGGGCATCTGTCAAGTTCCTTCACAAATGTTCTCTTGAGCATCTCTGTATCTTACTGGGATGACGGGCCCAGGGAGGGGAGGAGAGCACGGGAACAGGTCTGGTTTTCCTCCATCCCTGGAAGGAGAAATAGGCCAGGAATTGACTTCCCTACATTATCTTAGAAGGCTGCTGCTGAACTTGAACATGATAAATATTCGTTATGGAACAATGTGAAAATTATTGAGCACTTTTATTCACGTGATACTATAAGAAGCTAAAACCACACAGATGGTCCCTTCTGTCCCCCAAATTACACACAAATAGCTCAATATGAAAGAGATCAGCGACAGTTAGAGCCAGGACTAATATAAACAAGCCGATAATGATCACCGACCAAGTGGCAGTAAGGTGTATGGTAGAGGGCAAAGGAGAAGGAACCTAGACAGGGAAGAAAAAGAGAGAGCTGTTTAGTCTGAGAGAGTATATGAGTGGAATAGTGGAAGAGGGCAGAGAACATAGCTGATTTTACACAAAACAAGAAATGAGATTCGGTCATGTAGTTCTAGAACCAAGAAAGGAAACCAACACTTGATAAAAAGACTAGAGTAAATAATCCAAAATATGGCACCGTTCAGTTCTTTATTATGACTAGCTTGTCATCTTCAGCCACTAAAATAATCCAGTGGGTGCAGGCAGAAGTTGATGGATCTCCACTTGGAATAGTTACCATCAATTACTCAGTTCAAACACCAAAAGCACTGGGGATTCCACAATAAACAAAATCAGCAGGTTCTCATGGGGATTACAGCCTAAGTGAGTGCCTGTTGGAGCAGCTTGGGCTACAAACAGGCTTTCCTCAGGTAAAGACACATGTACCCAACAGACATATAACACTGTTAACACTGATGAGAAAATTAAATATATGTTTATTTGGTTTTAGCTTATGACCAGCATAGTATCTCAGGCAGATTTTTTAAAAGGAAGAAAATGACCTAAACCTCTCCATTACCAAATAGCAACAGTAATAACAGTCAACTACTGTAGTCATGAAATTAAAACATAAAAAAACACTTGTTTCTTTGAAGGAAAGTTATGACAAACCTAGACAGCATGTTAAAAACCAGAGACATCACCTGGCCAACAAAGGCCCATACAGTCAAAACTATGGTTGTACCAGCAGTCATGTACAGATGTAAGAGTTGGACCGTAAATAAGGCTGACCACTAAAGAATCGATGCTTTTGAACGGTGGTGCTGGAGAAGACTTTTGAGAGCCCCTTGGTCTGCAAAGAGATCAAACCAGTCAATCCTAAAGTAAATCAACCAACCCTGGATACTCATTGGAAGGACTGATGCTGAAGCTGAAGTACCAATATTTTGGTCACTTGATGCAAAGAGCTGGGTCAGTGGAAAAGACCTTAATGCTGGGAAAGATTGAGGGCAGGAGGAGAAGGAGACAATGGAGGATGAGATGGTTGGATGGCATCACTGACTCAATAGATATGAGTTTGAGCAAACTCCAGGAGATAGCGAAGGACAGGGAAGCCTGGTGTGCTGCAGTCCATGGGGTCGCAAACAGTCAGACATGACTTAGTGATTGCACAACAACAATAATCATTATAATGATATATTATAATTATATAATATATCATTATAATATAATAATATAATAATATTATTATTATAGCTAATATTCTTTGGGCCCTCACCATGTGTTAGAAACTAAGCTTTTAGTTCACTAACAGATCATTTAATTCTCATAAAGACTGTTTGAGGTTACATACCATTATCGTCCCCTATACAAATAGGGAAATGGGGACCCAGAGAATTTAAATGACTAAGAGTCCGGTAGCTGATTTGGAGCTAGGATTTAGAATCAGGCTCTCTGACTCCAAAATAAGCCCCTTCCCACTAAACCAGCAGTGCCCCACCTGCCTTTCATTAGACTCACCGGGGAAACTTAAAACACACAAACAAACAAACAAAAAACCACCTGGGATCCGTCTCCATACTGGTTAAATCAGAATGTCTAGGGATGGGATGCTAATAGCAGTTTTCCTTCCTGAATCATCCATGTAGTTATAGTGTGTAAGTCAAGGCTGAGAGTTCTCTCCCCCAATAGATAACTATAAACACTTCTGATGGTCCCCATATATGTCCGCTTTGTGTCATCAAGACACTATGTTTCTGAAATTCTTCTAATTCAGTGTGCCCTCTCTGGACCAGCAGCATTAGCATCTCCAAGGAACAAGTCAGAAATGCAGACTCTCGGGCCTCATCCTAGGTCTACTGAATCAGAATTGGTGTTTTATTTTGTTTTTAATTTTCTGGCCACCACACAGCATGTGGGATCTTAGTTCACCAACCAGGGTTTGAACCCATGCACTCTGCAGTGGAAGTATGGAGTCCCAACCACTGAACCACCAGGGAAGTCCCAGAATCTGTATTTTAATCAGATAGCCATATGCTCATTAAATGAGAGTACTATCCTGGAAATAGATGGGGAAACAGTGGAAAGAGTGTCAGACTTTATTTTGGGTGCTCCAAAATCACTGCGGATGGTGATTGCAGCCATGAAATTAAGAGACACTTACTCCTTGGAAGAAAAGTTATGACCAATCTAGATAGCATATTCAAAAACAGAGACATTACTTTGCTGACTAAGGTCCATCTAGTCAAGGCTATGGTTTTTCCAGTGGTCATGTATGAATGTGAGATTTGTACTGTGAAGAAGGCTGAGTGCCGAAGAATTGATGCTTTTGAACTGTGGTGTTGGAGAAGACTCTTGAGAGTCCCTTGGACTGCAAGGAGATCCAACCAGTCCATCCTAAAGGAGATCAGCCCTGGGATTTCTTTGGAAGGAATCATGCTAAAGCTGAAACTCCAGTACTTTGGCCACCTCATGCGAAGAGCTGACTCATTGGAAAAGACTCTGATGCTGGGAGGGATTGGAGTCGCTTACTCCTTGGAAGAAAAGTTATGACCAACCTAGGTAGTATATTCTAAAGCAGAGACATTACTTTGCCAACTAAGGTCCGTCTAGTCAAGGCTATGGTTTTTCCTGTGGTCATGTATGGATGTGAGATTTGTACTGTGAAGAAGGCTGAGTGCCGAAGAATTGATGCTTTTGAACTGTGGTGTTGGAGAAGACTCTTGAGAGTCCCTTGGACTGCAAGGAGATCCAACCAGTCCATCCTAAAGGAGATCAGCCCTGGGATTTCTTTGGAAGGAATCATGCTAAAGCTGAAACTCCAGTACTTTGGCCACCTCATGCGAAGAGCTGACTCATTGGAAAAGACTCTGATGCTGGGAGGGATTGGAGGCAGGAGGAGAAGGGGACGACCGAGGGTGAGATGGCTGGATGGCATCACTGACTTGATGGACACGACTCTGAGTGAACTCCAGGAGTTGGTGATGGACAGGGAGGCCTGGCGTGCTGCGATTCATGGGGTCGCAAAGAGTCGGACACGACTGAGTGAGTGAACTGAACTGAATTGATTCTAAAGTATGCCCTAAAGCAGTGGTCCCAAACCTTTTTGGCAACAGGTACCAGTTTGTAGAAGACAATTTTTCCTCAGACCAGAGTGGGGGTAGGGGGGTATAGTGTGGGGACAATTCAAGTGTGTTACACGTATTGTGTACTTTATTTCTATTATTATTACATCAGCTCCACCTCAGATCATCAGAGATTAGATCCCAGAGGTTGAGGATCCCTCTCCTACAGTATGCCCTAGAGAGAAAACCCTAGTTTCTAGATTATTGGTGCTATAAACAAGAAACACACAGCAATAACAATCACCTTCACCACCCAGCCTCCCAAGTCCCCACTTAAAAAAAAAAAAAAAAGAACAAAAACCCACAACAAAAGAAAAAACAAAAATCTACCCCTACCATGGGTTCTGTGGTCAAACACAATTGGGACAAGCTGAATTAAACAAACTCAAATTACTTTCTCTACTTCACACTCTAGCAAAACCTATAATGTTAAAATACTAATGTGTATCATAAATCTCCAAGAGGAGAAGTTTCCTAAATATTTATGACTGTGGTACCCTGTAACTCAGAACTCCTATTAACATCTTTTGCAGACAATGTGTTTCTAGGGACATATTATAGACAATATTTATTCAGAAGAGACGATCTTTTTTCTTACCTCAATGGCTACCCTGAACACCTTTTTTTCAGTTAGATGTTGGCTATCTGAATACTGGCAGTAGTCATGGAATTATAGGAAACCTTTATCAAGCTTTTACTATGTATATCAGACATAGTCCTAAGTGCTTCCACCATGTTGACTCATTTCATCTTCATAAGCATTCTAGCAGATAGGGATAGTTTGTATTACCACTTTATGGTGAAGGGAACAGAAAAAGACTGGGTTATGATTAGTTAAGTTGCTTGCCCAAGGTCACACAGCTACTACATGGCGGGGGCAAGATTGTAACCCTGTCCTTGTGGTCCCAGAGCCTTTCTTTTAATCACTAGACCTATTGGAAAAGGGATTACCTCCACCTATTTTCAGAGGCATCCTAAGGTTGGCCGAGAGGGTTTCTGAGCTTAGCTCATCAGTCTCAATTTTAAACAAAAGAATGCAAAAAGAGAACAAAACCGTAGCTCACATACTCACATGAACTCATCCACCAAGAGCCCTAGGTGCTAACATTCTGAACCTTTTTTAAAAAAAATTATATTTACTTATTTGGTTCTGACAGGCCTTAATTGCAGCACACAGGATCTTTCCTTACAGCGTGAAAGCTCAGTACTTGTGGCATGAGCGCTTAGTTGCCCCTCGGCATGCAGGGTCTTAGTTCCCTGACGAAGGATTGAACTTGTATACCCTGCATTGGAAGGTAGATTCTTCAACCCCTGGACCACCATGGAAGTCCTTCAAACCATTTCCTAAAGGGAATAAAGTATCAAAGTAGACCTCCAACACTGGTGCTCCTGTGGCTGATCATCTGACTTGATTCAGAACACATAACACACTCTGCTTTCTGATTGGGTAAACCAGTAGAGACTGCAAGCTGTGGTCTCTCATTTTCACCACCCTCAGCCTGAAACAACAAATCAGCAAGTCCAAGCAATCAAGGCAAAACACCAACAAGATGGTGCCCAGCCAGGGATGTTCAGACCAAGCCAGGACATCCCAGAGGCCGGTCAGGTGGTTCCCCAACTACAAGTTGATGGACTCCAGTGAAAGTGAAAGGGAAAGTTGCTCAGTCGAGTCCAGCTCTTTGCGACACCGTGGACTATACAGTCCATGGAATCTCCAGGCCAGAATACTGGAGTGGGTAGCCTTTCCCTTCTCTGGGGGATCTTCCCAACCCAGGGATGGAACCCAGGTCTCTCACATTGCAAGCAGATTCTTTACCAGCTGAGTCACAAGGGAAGCTCAAGAATACTAGAGTGGGTAGGCTATCCCTTCTCCAATGGATCTTTCCGACCCAGGACTCAGACTGGGGTCTCCTGCATTGCAGGCCGATTCTTTACCAACTGAGCTATCAGGGAAGCAAGAAAAAAAAATGATGCGGTCTTGAGAGCCCACTGCTGCCAAGCCAAGAATCTGCATGGTTTTTTAAGCTTTCCTAGGCTTGGAGTCACTGTAAATCACTCCATGGAAGGTTATAGAGTCAAAAAGGGGCAGAGCTTTCCTCAGGCATATAATTAGTGAAAAAAACAGACTCTGATATGAAGGCTAGTTAGGGTTCACTCTGTACAACAGAGATAATTGCTGCTCTATGCCACGGCAGGAACAAGAGATCTGGGTAATCGAGGAGTAAACATCCAGAAAGAATACCCACTGCAGAGCCAGTAAAGAAGCCACTTGTGGTTTGCTGTTGCTTTGTTTTGTTTATTCCCCCTTCAGTGTTGGAAGTGCGCATTAAAAAATACAAATGCGTAACATAAACCAAGATCTCACCCACCTGCTGGGTGTCCTGATCCACATTTTAAAGACACTTGATCTTTAAATACTCCCAATTCATTCCTTCCACAAATGTTTGAGAGCTGACACTGTGCAGGTGCTCTTCTGGTGTTGGCAGTTGCAGTGGGCAGGATCACGTGCCCCTTGCTCCCCAACACCCATCTTCCAATCCCTAGAATCAGTGAACATGTTACCTGACACATTCAGAAAGGACTCTGCTGGGGAGTCCCTGGTGGTCCAGTGGCTAAGACTCCACACCCCCAAGGCAGGGGGCCCGGGTTCAATCCCTGGTCAGGGAACTTTTACCCACATGCCTCGACTAAAAGATTCTGCATTCCCACAAGGAAGATAGAAGATCCTGTGTGCTGCAACTAAGGCCCAGCATGGTCAAATAGATATTTTTAAAGAGAAGCAAAAGAAAAAAGGTGAGCAAATCAAATAAAAAAATAGAGTTGATTAAAAAACAAAGAAGCAAAAGGGACTCTCCAGCCGAGGTTACACTGAGGACCTTGAGATGGGAAGCTTATCCTGGAATGTTACACGATGTAATCGCCTGGGTTCTTGAAAGCGGAGAATGTTTCCTGGCTGGGGTCAGAGGAAGACGTGACTAATGAAGAAAGGCACAGAGAGATGCTATTAATATATCCTCAATTTTGAAGATGGAGGAAGCAGCCACAAGCCAAGGAATATGGGCAGAACTCTAGAAGCTGGAAAAGGCAAGAAAAAGTATTCTCCTCTAGATCCTGGAGAATGGAAAGGAGCTCTCTGACACCCTGGTGTTTGCTTACTGAGACCCGTGTTGGGCTTCTGTCCTACAAAAACTGCAGGAAAATGAATTTTTGCTGGTTCCACAACGAGGTGGGACATGTTTTACCAACAATAAGAACACCAAGACCTACTACATAATGCAGGGAACTCTGCTTAACTTTTCCAGAATTTCCACAAGCTATTTATGCTCCCGACTGAGATCTAAAATCTGGGCATCCTTGTCACCCTTGCTCCTGAGCTTCAAGCACTGTGCAGCGGGATATTTCCAAAGGCACCTTGAGTTGAATTGTTGGGTCAAACAAGTCAATTAACAAGTGCTCGGTGCTCAGTTGTGTCTAACTCTTTGCGACCTCATGGACTGTAGCCTGCCAGTCTCCTCTGTCCATGGGATTCCCCCAAGCAAGAATTACTGGAGTGGGCTGCCATTTCCTCCTCCCGGGACCTTCCTGACCCAGGAATCAAACCTGCGTCTTCTGTATCTCCTGTACTATGGTGGAGTCCTTACCCACTGAGCCATCAGGGAAGCCTTCCCATCAAAAGCCAGCGATCTTTGTTCTAAGTTTAACCTACTAAGCCACCATCTTTGCAGAACCACACTTCAAGATTGAGTCCAAGGTCATAAGTGAGGCAGAGCTCTAAAGAAGGGCTTGAACCACTTCCAGGAGCAAAGAATTGGAAGCAACCTAAATGCCCAACAATAGGGGACGCTTTAAATTTACTGTGATGCAGCAGGACTATAAAGCCTTGAAGTAAATGTTACACATTCATATGTTGATGCAGAAATTGTCCTTAATATGTGTATAACTGTTATGAAAGAGAACATACAGAATAATCCCCCATATGTTTTGCCTGTTGAGAGAGAGGGAGGGAAAGAGAAAGAGAGAAAAAGGGAGAGGGAAGCTAACAGCCCTATACCATAGGTAATAAGCACCACATGCATTAGTATGATGCATTTTTTAAATTTGTTTTTAATTTTTGCTTTGACATATACAATGCAATCAACAAATGTTCATTTCATGCTGACTAGGCACAGAGGTGCATGCAATGGGTTCAGAGGAGAAAAAAAGCCCATAATTCCTAAATGACCTTATTAACCCTCACCCAGCAGCTATTTACTGCAGATTTATTGCATGCTGAACCCTGGTGTAGGTGCTGGAGAAGCAGCAAGGAGCAAGGCTGACCTGCCCCAGCTCTCCAGGGGCTTGTGCTCTAATGGGAACTGAGGGAAGGACAATAAACAAGCAAATTGCAAATGCAGGACTTTAGCATCAGGCTCAGGGTCTCCCCCATCATCTCATGGGCTTCAACCCTGCAGTGACATCCTGCCTAATACCCTAGCACCACACATAGGTATCAGCAGCCTTGGACTCAGCTAGCCCTGACAGCCCGTCTAAACTGTCATTGGTAAGACTTCCAACATCACTCTCCTCACCTTCCCATCTTTCCCCACAAAGATACTGAAGCATCTTAGTCCTTGTGGTCAATTTGGAGAGACTGGTCTCCTACAGTTGTCAAGTTCAACTCTTGCATTCAAATTCCATCTGTCACTCTAGCTGAGAATTGGACCATAAAGAAGGCTGAGTGCCAAAGAACTGATGCTTTCCAAATGTGGTGCTGGAGAAGACCCTTGAGAGTCCCTTGTACAGTAAGGAGAGCAAACCAGTCAATCCTAAAGGAAATCAATCCTGAATATTCATTGGAAGGACTGATGCTGAAGTTCCAATACTTTGACCACCTGATGTGAAGAGCAGACTCATTGGAAAAGACCCTGATGCTGGGAAAGATTGAGGGCAGAAGGAGAAGGGGACGACAGAGGATGAGATGCTTGGATGGTGTCACCGATTCAATGGACATGAGTTTGAGCAAACTCCAGGAGACAGTAAAGAACAGGGAAGCCTGGCGTGCTGCAGTCCATGGGGTCCCAAAGAGTCAGACGCAGCTTAGTGACTGAACAACTGTCCTACAGCTAAGGTGAGCCCTGATTATCACATATGATCATGGTCCAGAGATCAATGGTCTCCTTGGCATTATTCATCTGCCATGAGTCATCCCTACTGTCCATTTCCCTCCAAAGAAGAATGCAGTCTTTCTAAAGAAGAAGATAAACACAGTTTTTACGAGGTCCATTATGACATCAGCAGGCCTTCGTTGCTGTTCCAGCACTTTCCCCATCTCTAAGTCCACACTGTTGCATGCCATAGTGGTTCTCAAACTTTTCTGTTGTCTAGACCATCACCCACTCCTGACTCCATCAGATGCCCAGCCATCTTCCATCAAGGTCATAGGAGCCCAGGGGGAGTTAAACAAGACAGAGAAGTGAAAATGCAGAACAGTGAACAAACCAAAACAGGACTCTCCCAGTTACACACTCTCCATCCAATATTTAATCAGCCTTACACAGAAAGGACACTGTTTCCCCTCGGGAGTGACAGAGAGTAAGAGAAACAACATACAGAGTTGCAGGTATCAGAAAGACATACAGATCTTAGCAGATTTCTTAGTTTCACAAGGATAAAATTATTGATTACTATCTATTATCTGACAGGTCCTCTGATGGGTAATTTTTATACCTACTCTGTAGTGATCAAAGCCCATTTTCAAGGTTGTATTGTTATACACTTGTCACAGATAACAAAACTGGGCTCAAGTTAAGTAATGCGTACATAAGCCAAATACATGGGAGCTGGACTTTTGAACTCGAGCCTGTCTGAGCCTGAGTAAAAGCCAGGACACCTCTTCCCTCAGCTGTTAAGACTTTATTTAGAAGGAGAACTATAAGCAGAAAGGAACTGTTAGGGGAAATCCTCAAAAAAAAAAAAAAAAAAAAAAGGGTCCTGAAACCTTCTGCATCACGCAATAATTTTTTTTCCCTTCTCATGTGAACAGATTAAACTAATAGATTATGAGCATTATTCTTAAGCAACTTATATCAGGGTTGATGGAAGCCTGTTCTTGAAAGATAAGCTGCATATCAGCACTGAGGGAAAATGAATTAAATGCAAATCTGAGTGTGCTCCCATTGTTAGACTATCTTTAATAGATATGTCTTCCTGAATACATCACAGGCACAACTGTCAGCCTGCATCTCAAATAAAGCAAAACCAACCTCTAATGGCATTTCACTAAGGGTAGAGTTTATAATTGGATTTTGCCATGGGTGGAGTTTCAAGTTGCCCTTAACCTGGACCTGTGTTTTTGGCCTCATGGAGACGGATAAACAAAAGGACAGCGCTTTCCCCTCTCTGACCTTTTTCTGGAGCAGCGGTTTGACTGAACACCCAAAACCTCAGCTGCGAGGTATGGTGTATCCCTTACATCTTCTGCTCCCCAGGCCCAAAGCGAGCACTGTCCACAGGACCCTGTGCCTATGGCGGACGCGACCCACCCCCAGGCAGACTGCTGAAAACAGTTTCATCAAGAGGTGAAGGCTGCACTTCAAAGTGACAATCTTTCCTGATGCTGGGAAAGATGGAGGGCAGGAGGAGAATGGGGCGACAGAGGGTGAGATGGTTGGATGACATCATGGACTCAATGGACATGAGTTTAAGAGAACTTTGGGAAATAGTGAAGGACAGGGAAGTGTGGCATGCTGTAGTCCATGGGATCTCAGTGAGTCTGCCATGACTGAGTGACTGAGCCACAGTAAAAAGTGACAGAAAGGCAGGAGAAAATCACTGAATGGCTTTGGTCTTCTGATGTTCCTCAGATTCCCATCTCATTAAGATCATGAGTCAGCGCTGCCTGTACTAAAGAAGATACACACCCCCAAATTTATCAGTTCCCACAAAAAGAGTAATGGGACATTTAAATACTAAACAAAAAAAATGGAACATCCAAAAAATTGTCTGAAGACTACAGTAACAATGGAAATAACAATAATGGCAATAATAGCTAAATGAAAAAGCCAAATGAGAAGTCCAGGTATGTGCTACTGACTTAAAAAGGAAGGGAGGAGAAATCAGGCTGGTAGGAAAAGTCTACAGAGGAAGTATAATCTCAGCCACACCCTGAAAGGTTGTTCTCCCCCAAGATCATGGGAGAACAGCTCTACACAAACCTGCAGAGACAGGTGTACGTTCTGGGAACATGGAAGATTAAACACATGTTCTGGCTTTTTTCCATCCAACACCCCTCTTGTCCTTTTAGTAACAGAATCACACTAGTCTTCGGGCTTTCTGGGTAGCACCAGAGGTAAAGAACTCGCCTGTCAATGCAGGAGACATAAGAGATGTGGGTTCGATCCCGGGATCAGGAAGACTCCCTGGAGGAGGGCACGGCAGCATACTGCAGTATTCTTGCCTGGAGAATCCCACGGACAGAGGAGCCTGGAGGGCTACAGTCCACAAGGTCACAAAGAGTGGGGCACGACCGGAGCACCTTAGCACACATGCCCTCGTCTTTAGCAAAGAGCCTCCCTCCCCATCTTAGGAACCTGCCTCTGAAAGCACAGAGTTGGATATATGACTCTTGAGACAAGTCAGGCTCCATCCAAACTGGGACCTGGTCCAGGGTCAGGCAGTGAGAGAGGCAAGAAGACTCCTCCTATATTCAAGGACTGACAGGGTACCAAGACGGAGGGGTCCTTTCCTGAAAACAAAGACACCGATAAAGTCAGAAGTCTTCAGTTTCAGGGTCATTCTGGCCCTACATGAAGACAGCCTGTCTGAGAATGAAACCCTAATAGAATAAGAAATTTGCGATGAGTGATGGAAAGACAGAGAGAGAAAGAGAGAGGGGCCCTGATGACATTATTTGAGCTGCTGAATCTGGCCACTCAAAGCTAGATGATCAATGGAGCACCCAGGTAGGTGAGTCAACCTATGTCCCCGATATTACTTGTTTGAGTTGAGTCCTTTTCATTTGGACCCTAAAGAGCCCTGAAGGTCATGGAATCAAGTTCAGCAGGGGAGGAAAGGCCATGAGATGGAGGAGGCTTCAGCAGTAGATGGGTGCCATATTTGAAGGTCAGTTAATTTGGCCAGGTGGTGCCAGTGGTAAATAACCTGCCTGCCAGTGCAGGAGATGCAAGAGACTCTGTTGATCCCTGAATCATGAAGATCCCCTGGAGGAGGAAATGGCAACCCACTCCAGTGTTCTTGCTTGGTGAACCCCATGGACAGAGGAGCCTGGCAGGCTACAGTCCATGGGGTCGCAAAGAGTGGGACATGACTGAGTATGCACCTTTATTACTGCATTCACTGACAACTGAAAGGTTTTCTACCTTGGGAACCAGAAGCCACTGGAAGACAAATGTCTCTATTTACTCTTTTTTCCTTCTTTTTTTAAACCATTGTGAATAGGAAAATAAGACTATACCCTAAGAACTGAAGTCCTTTGTAGGAATAATTTCCACTCCACAGTGAGGGTGTAGGGGACACACTGCATAGTGGGGAAAAAACAAACAAACATTAAAAACCTCTTTCCCATCAAATCCAGCAGCCGGTATGTGAGTCTGACATCTGCCTTTTTCTCCTGAATCACCCTACTTCTCCACTGGCCTCTCCTATTCCCTGCACCTTAGATCTCTCATTTACCTTTCACAGCTGAATGATCAGGCAGCTCGGAGTTCTTGTAAGTAACCCTGAACAGCTGCTGAGTCCTGACGGGTCTGAACAGAAAGGAAGAGTCTCTCTGTGGCCATAAACCATTCCACATCCCCACCCATGTTGTGCGTTTCTATGTCCACCTGCACACTCATCAGAATCCAAGAGAAGTGAGCAGTGCTGTCATCCCAGCCACACAATTCTCGCTTTTTAGGGAGGAGATGGGAAATCTGAATCTATTCAGAGAAAATCCTAACTGGCTGAAATGAAGATCCACCAGAGGGCAGGCGTGTTATCTTTACTGGGTTTGGAACTCTCAAATATAAAACTCTTTGGTGAGGCTTCTGCAAATAGCTGCCTACTAAGAAGCACTGCTGCTCGTTTGGGGTTTTACTGTCTCCATATAATGAACCCTTGTGACTCATACCACCTGGAGAAGCAGAAGACGTGGTCGTTTCTGGTTGGCAGCTGTTAAGGTAGTTTAGACGATTAATATTCTCTACCCATAAATAAGTGATATAAGACAATAACAATGAGCTCTCATGTATTGAGCACCTACTATGTGTCAAGCCCAATTCAGCACTTTGCATTCTGGACTTCATATTATCTTCTGAATAATAGGATCAGGTACAAATGTTATTATTACCTTCATTTAAAAACTGAAGAAACTGAGGCTTAGACATTTCATTAATACGTCTAAAATGTTAGTCGCTCAGTCGTGTCCAACTCTTTGCGACCCCATGGACTGTGGCACACCAGGCTTTCCCATCTTTCAGTGTCTCCCAGGGTTTGCTCAGATTCATGTCCATTGAGTTGCTGATGCCATCCAACCATCTCATCCTCTGTCATCCCCCTCCCCTCCTGCCTTCAATCTTTCCCAGCATCAGAGTCTTTCCTAATGAGTCAGCGCTTTGCATGAGGTGGCCAAAGTATTGGAGTGTCAGCTTCAGCATCAGTCCTTCCAATGAGTATTCAGGACTGATTTCCTTTACGATTGACTTAGTTTGATCTCCTTGCTGTCCAAGGGACCCTCAAGAGCCTTCTCCAGCACCACAATTCGAAAACATAAATAGCCATAGCAAAAATAATACAGTATTTTTAATTAAATATACATATGTGGTGGTAATAACCTTTGCATATTTAGAAATACTTAGCTAATTACATAATTTTTCTTCAAAATCCAACCAAAGATCCTTTTTTAAAGATTTTTTAAAATATGGACCATTTAAAAAATTTTTGTAGAATTTGTTACAATTTTGCTTCTGTTTTATGTTTTGGTTTTGTGGCCGCAAGGCATGTGGGATCCTAGCTCCCTGACTAGGGAGCGAACTGGCACCCCTGCATTGGAGGGTGAAGCCTTAACCACTGGATAGAAGGGAAGTCCCTACCAAACATCTTTTAATCTAAAAAATTCATCTGTAGCAGACTCCAGGATTTTTAGATGGTATCTAGCATTATATGGAAGTAAACATTTCAAACACATTGTCAGTCTTGGGCTGAGTTCCACTGAGTGTGTTTATATGCAATTAAAACATTTTATAAGAAAAGAAGTTTCAATACAAAGAGATTTTGTGGAAAATGTCACTTCTACCTGATGTATAAATTTTAGAAATGTAATACTCCCACAATACAAATAGATATGCAAAGAACAATCTTGCCACCTGAAGAGAGAAATTTGAGAACTCTGATTTATAATTACTTATATTATTACCAGGCTTATGCCATGAAAGAAATCTAGTAATTGACATTAATTATAATGCAAAGATATATAAGTACAAGTATCTGCCTGACTATGAATGCCTAGACGTAATATCACAATAAACAATTCTTTCTGGAGCTTACAGTCTTTGGATGATGACTAATACCACAAAATCTCTGGTTACAGAACTTAAAGCATCGTGAAGCAGGTGACGTTTGACAGGCAGGAGTTGTACTTCTCGCCTCCTCCCTATATTGGCACTTTCACAACGTGCTCCCTGTCCCTATGCTTATTTCATTTAATTAAGGTTTAGGGAAAATATTCCTATCAGCCCCTCCTCAGCAGATAAACACTGCTGTTGTGCTGTGCTTAGTCACTCAGTCGTGTCCAATTCTTTGTGATGTCACACACTGTAGCCCGCCAGGCTCCTCTGTCCATGGGGATTCTTCAGGCAAGAATACTGGAGTGGGTTGCCATGCCCTCCCCCAGGGGATCTTTCCACCCTAGGGATCAAATCCAGGTCTCCCACATTCTCAGCTGAGCCACCAGCAAAGTCCACTACAAATTTAGGTTAAAACGTTAGATGGACCTGGCATTTTTGTGTATCAGTAGTTTTTAAAATGTATTTTAAAATATGTTCTACTGAAACATATGGAAAGAAGATAAAATAACCACTAAAGGCTTTCCAATCTTGAGGATAAGATACCAAGATATTCCTCAAGCTCAGAGAACATCCAATGTTTCCATGAAAATCCCATTGTCAATGCAAACAAATGAACATACCAACTCAACTAAAAAAAAACAACTACAACTCCTCTACCATTTATCTGATTTTTCAAGCCCCGGAAACCTTCAAATGTTAGGTATTTAGTAGAGTCAATGGCTGCAACAATAATGAATTTCCTTCCTTCCCTTTATGCTCAGATAGGGTCCCCCCTCCACTCACAATCAAATGCCCAAATGAAAAGTCTTTATCATGCTACCAAAAGCTGTTTAGTTCAGAACTTCTCGAAAAAAAGTATAAAGGGGTCTTCCCGGTGGCTCGGTGGTTAAGAGTCTGCTTGCCAATGCAAGGAACACAGGTTCAATCCCTGGGCTGGGAAGATCCTGCATGCCAACTAGCAACTAAGCCCGCAAGTGGAAACAAGAGAGGTCACCGCAGTGAGAAGTCCACGTACGCACCACAACACAGAGTAGCCCCTGCTTGCTGCAACTAAAGAAAGCTCATTCACAGCAAGGAAGACCCAGTGCAGCCAAAACCAAATAAAGAAATCTTTAAAAAGAAAAAGTATAAATGGACTTCCCTGGCAGCCCAGTAGCTAAGAGTCTGTGGTCCCAGTGCAGGAAGCCCTGTTTGGATACCTGGCCAAGGAATTAGATCCCATATGCTGCAATTAAGAGGTCACCTGCCACAAGTAAAGATTCTGCATGCCACAGCGAAGACCTGGCACAGCCAAATAAATAAAATAAATATTTTAAAAGTGAAAGCACAGCTGCCTTGACAAGCATTTCGTGATGAATGGTCTTTCCTTCCCCACAGAGTCGATTCTCAGGAGACTCTTTAGAGTCCCATGGACCTGCTCCCCTCTTCTTATCACTTGCAGAAGTTCTCCTTTTAGGCAGGATGTCTCCCAGTGAAGAGGGCTTCCCAGGTGGCACTATTGGTAAAGAATCTGCCTGTCAATGCAGGAGACATAAGAGATGCAGGTTTGATCCCTGGGATCAGGAAGATCTCCAGGAGGAAAGAATGGCAACCCACTCCAGTATTCCTGCCTGGAGAATCCCTAGGATAGAAGAGCCTGGTGGGCTACAGTCCATGGGGTTGCAAAGAGTCGGATAGGATTGAAGTGACTTAGCACAAATGCATGCGTCCATTGAAGGGGTCACTTACACTGCAACATTTCCTGCAGCCCTTTGTCCAAAGGGGAATTCATCATTAGCCTTCCCAGGGCGCCACTTGATGCTGAGTTACTGTTTATACTCAGAAGTGCAGGGCACGCCTGTTCTCCTCCAGCCTCAGTGTCCCAGCATCCTGGGACGCACAACCCTTTCAAGTGAGCTTTATCTGGGCTTCATTTCTCCCTCCAGTTTGTCTTGCCTTGAAGACATCAGTATCACTGTTCCCCGAGAGAAGCAGGAGGGACAACCTCCCGGAGCTCCTGTTCTGGTGCGGCCCGAGGCTAGGAGTGGTGCATGTCTCCAGGTCCCGCACTTCCTTCCCCCGCAGGAAGCGGCATCTCCAAAGGGTGCACTGACTTCAACGTTAAGCCACAAGCACGCCCAGCACTTCCTGTCTAAAACACAAACCCTGTCCTCTAGAGATCTGCACTGGATTCTGAGAGGCCTAGCGAAGGAGTTCTTTGTGGAATGCTTTTGCAGCTAATGCTGGTTCACAGCAAGTAAAAAAGTCAAGACTTTCCAAGAGGAAGACAATTAGACGGTTGTGAAGGACTGACAGGGCTCTGCAGCTTCCCCTGCTTCTGAAAGCTTGTTTGGCTAAGAAAGCATGTACTCTGACACCTAATTTGGTTCAGCCTACTCAAAAGTTTGTTCCCAGTGATTAGTGGGGCTGTCTAGATGATTCACAAAGGAAAAGTATCTACTGAGAGCGGTAACACAAAGCAAGGCAATTTCAATCTTGAAAGAAGCCCAAAGCCAGATGCTTGGTGTCTCCAAATGTAAGCCAGGGATGCATAGAGGACAATGACTTTTCTTGAGCAAGATGGAAATCTTCGGCTTCAGCCCTTTCAAAGGTACTTTACTATCATAAATGATGCTGGGCATTTGTCCTTTGAAAGTCACTATGGAGTGAAGCAGATGACATTCAATTCCTTTCCAGACATTTTCTTATGAGTGTTTACGTTCTGACTTGAACCTTAACTTTTGTAACATGTTCTCTGCAGCGTCAATCTCTCCTCGATCCATGTGGGATATTTCATTAGTTGACTTCCCTGGCCAATGGCGTAGGAGAGCGAGTAAGAGGACTGATTAATAACCACTTATTCATTTAAAAATTGACTTTTTGAGACCTGATCAAAGGGTAGGATTGCAGAATAAAGTCAGACAAGGCTCTGCTCTTAGAGAGTTAACATTCTGGTTATTAGTGGGAAGGAGAAGAGAGACAAAACCACACAAATAAACAAAAAGGAAATATTCTAGTAATAAACAGCATCATTGGGGAGGATGTGGGGATACTCCCACAGATTAAGTGGTTAGAGAAAGTCTCTCAGGGATGTGACAATTGAAATATCAATGTGTTCATGGGATGATGGTGTCAATCTTAAGAAGGTCAGGCATAGAGTATCTCAGGGAGGGATCCGCAAGTTCAAAATTGCAATATGAGGGCCAGCTCGAGTTTAGGAGATAAGATCCTAGTGGCCCCACCAGACCACAGAGAGTCTTGCAGACCTGGCTAAAGACTTTGGAGTTTGTTCTAACCACACTGTAAAGCCACTGGGGCAAGATGTGATTTGACACACCCATGACGAGCATCACTTTGGCAGAATGTGAAAGGATACAGATGCAAGAGCCCAGTCACAATCAAAGCTATGGTTTTTCCAGTGGTCATGCATGGACGTGAGAGTTGGACCACAAAGAAAGCTGAGCGCTGAAAAACTGATGCTTTCAAATTGTGGTTCTGGAAAATACTCTTGAGAGTTCCTCAGACTGCAAAGAGATCAAACCAGTCATCAGTCAATCCTAAAGGAAATCAACTCTGAATATTTATTGGCACAACTGATGCTGAAGCTCCAATACTTTGGCCACTTGATGCAAAGAGTGAACTCACTGAAAAAGACCTTGATGCTGGGAAAGATTGAGGGCAGGAGGCTAACAGGGGCGGCAGAGGATGAGATGGTTGGATGGCATCACCGACTCAATGGACATGAATCTGAGCAAACTCCTGGAGAAAGGAAGGACAGGGAAGCCTGAGTGCTGCAGTCCATGGGATCACAAAGAGTCGGACACAACTTAGCAACTGAACAATGATGAGGAGCACCAGAAAAGTGGAGAAGTGGATGGGCTGGAGATATGATTTGGAGAAGAAGCTTAAAGGATGTATTAAGGGAAGGCAAGGTGTGGTAGATGAAGGGAAGCCCAGCTTCAGGGTTGATAGTTCGATTTCTGGCACCACTGAGGCATGGTAAGAACAACCTTAAGGTTATGCTATTGACCTGTAGTGGGGAGGGGGTTAAGTGAGTCTCAGGTCTGTTACTAAGCATCTGAAGTTATTCCAACACCTGAATACCGACCAGAGAAGAGAACACATGAACCTGAGGAGATACCGATTCAGTGCTGAACACCATCTTCTTGACACTTTGAGGCAACAGCTTTCCTTTCTCTGGCCACATCAAGTCAGGCTTCTGTCTTATTTGTGTGGACAACAGGTAGAACCAGATCATATCCCTGCCAATAGGATGAAACTTTAACAAGGGAGCTCTCTGGAGCTGCTGAAAATCTAGGTCAAGAGCATGTTCACTGTATTCAGTCCCTGATATTAACATGACATTACATCATCTGTAAGAGATCTGAGAGAGCCAAGGGGCAGAGTGAGGAAGCAGGAGAGGACAGGATGCCCTCATTCATTTAACAGTATTGACTGGGTACCTGGTACATGGCAGGCCCTGAGCTGGGCGCTGGGATAGAGCAGCTTCTGCCTTCAGGAGTGTATATTACAGTCCAGGCGTGGACACAAGCTGTCCCCTTAAGATTCTCCATGTCCATGCATGTGTGCGTATCCGTCATAGCCAACTTTTTTGCAACCCCGTGGACTGTAGCCTTGAAGGCTCTTCTGTCCATGGGATTCTCCAGGCAAGAACACTAGAGTGGGTTGCCATGCCCTCCTCCAGGGGATCTTTCCAATCCAGGAATCAAACCCTTGTCTCTTATGTCTCCTGCACTGGCAGAAAGGTTCTTTATCACTAGCACCATCAGAGAAGGCTCAAGATTCTCACAGTGAAAGTCAAATTACAACCACATCAAGAATTGAAAGGTGAAGATCGTGTCCCCCTGACAGCCTATGACAGAGAATCCAGGCACAAATGACTAGATCACCAGCTTAACCTTTGGTGGGGTTCTAAGTCAATTCTCCTAGAATTCAAGGTCTCAAATGCTCCCCCCACCTCATTTTCCTTATACCTTTATAATTATAAAAAACAGCATTTCAATGCAGAGAATTAGAACTTTTGCTTACATAACACACACAGCAAAATATTATCAAAAAGTGTCTCTAGACAAAGATGTCTGTCTGAATTTTCTTTATCATCTACAACACCTAACTCATAGGAACTGCTCAATAACTATTTGTTTAATGAAACTAACAACTTGAAAGGAAGTTAAAAAAAAAATACACCACTCCATTTGCTAGAACATTAGAGATGAAATGACAATAAGTTTCAGTGAAAGGTAATCATGTATAAGTATTCCAATAAAACTCAAATTTAGGTTTCATATAAAAACCAAATGAGATTCTTTATGGCTGAAAATCAAAGGAAGCCCCAAGGCATGTGGAGGTGGTGAAGAGCTGCCATTATTTCAGTCACTACTGACTAATAGGCTGAACCTCACTGAACTTCTGAGACGGAACTGAACAGCCTTATTCACATCATCTGATGGCTTTAAGGTACATTACCTGTGGTTCACAGTCTTCAGCTCAATCTACCCCACTTGCAGCAAAACATTGACTCAGACAGGACCAGGGCCCCGCCCAGTTCACTGCAAGCAAAGCATTCTTTCAGATCAGCCCTCTGTCTGAATACCCAGTGACTGGGAGGACACTGTTGTTGGTTGGTCAGCATTCATCTCATCTTCCTTCTCAGTTTTATCACAGGGATCACCCTTCCCCATTTCCATGAGGTTTGACTTTCCACATGAAAAGTCAACCTCCAGTGTCAAAGCTGGTCACAGGGCCGGCACTGGTCAATCCATACATCCCATCTTTCTCTCTACAGTAATGAGTTTAAGGGTTGATCTGAAGTCAAGTCCATCTGCTACGACCTAACCTGGTGGTTTCACGGGAAAGTGAGTTTTCAACCCCCTTTGGGGGTTTGCATGTCTCTTCTCAGTTGCCTGATGGATGGGACATGTTCCTATATAAGCCTGTCAAGACTCAAAAGATGAGCATCCTCTTTTGCCTGTCTCTTCCAAGATCAAAGAAACATCTTACAGGCAGCCGCCTGCAGAAATCCTTACATCCTGTGGCCAAGAACGGGGTCACATGTTTACCTCATCAAATTATAAGCAAGGAAATGTTGTATAATTAATCAAAGCTCACCATGATTCAGGCTTCTCTGATAGCTCAGTTGCTAAAGAAATGCCTGCAATGCAGGAGACCCCAGTTCGATTCCTGGGTCGGGAAGATCTTCTGGAGAAGAGATAGGCTACCCACTCCAGTATTCTTGGGCTTCCCTTGTGGCTAAGCCGGTAAAGAATCCACCTGCAATGCTGGAGACCTGGGTTCAATCTCTGGGTTGGGAAGATCCCCTGGAGAAGGGAAAGGCTGCCCACTCCAGTATTCTGGCCTGGAGAATCCCATGGACTGTATAATCTATGGAGTGTAGTATAAGAGCCTGTATAGTCTAAAGAGTCGGACAAGACTAAGCAACTTTCACTTTCACTTGTCACCATGATTCACTTCCTGAGGCCAGGAGAGCCTCCTGTGAAACACAGGGCTACCCAATCCTTTAATAAAATCAACATTCTACTAGCCAAGGGATAGGAGAGTAACTGTTGGAAAAGTTATCTACAGGGTCTGAACACTCTTGTATTACTTCATGTGTCCCAAGAAGTAACAAAAATTTGGGGGGCATAACATAACAAAATATTGATTTTAAAAGATATTTTTAGCAAGTTAGACAGAATAATGAAATGAGCATGCATTCCAGGTAAAGAAAGATCTGAGCTAGAATCCTATCCATGTTACTACTTTTGGAACTTCAGGCAAATCCCTTAATGTTGGTCAGCCTCAGTCTCCCACTTTGTAAAACAGAGAACAGAGCCCTATCTGAAAAACAGTTGGAAGGATGAAATGACATTGTGCAGGTAAGGCATTTATCAGTGCATCTGGCACAGAATGAATTTCAGACATCAGTGGCTAATATCATCTTAAAATGACAAGAGAAGTAGTTTGAGAATCTCATCCCAAGAGAAAAATAAAGTTGATTCTTTTAAATTGATGAGTTCCCAAGAAAGCTTGGCATTGCTGATTCCCGCATGGATGTCTCCATTCTTAACCACCTGTTATCTTCCAGTCAGACTCTTGGGAGACCCCTTCACAGAGTCTGAGTCTGGGTCATTGAACGTGGAGTTACAGTTGTTTAGATAGAAATGACTGCTCTTTACACTTTGCTGTGAGACCTCTGTGTCATTTCATATAAGCCACTAAGCAGCTGGCAGATGGCAATGCCTTCCACTCACTATCAACTTGGGACATTCCTTAACCAGTAACTTGGAGGTTAAAAGCTCCTTCTCCCACTATCAAGTCCTTAAAATGGGTTACATGAACAAGGATAAAATCTACCTTCTGGGTCATAAAATTTACTCTGTGCAGCCCACCAGGCTCCTCCATCCATGGGATTTTCCAGGCAAAGAGTACTGGAGTGGGGTGCCATTGCCTTCTCTGCTGTATGTCTTAAGATTTCCAAATACTCAACAAACAGCCTTTCTGGTTTCACTCTAAGTTTGTAGCGCAGACAGCCATGATAAATTTCTCAATGGTCTTAAATCTAAAACAATTGACCCAGAATGGCAAGTTGTCTTTTGTTTAAACATGACCCCACCATTCCATGTCTTAGTTTCTTATTGCTTATCTCCTGGATACCCAAGAGGGACACGTGACAGATCCTGTTGTCTAAAACAGCCACTGTATGATCACATTGGATTTACTCCAGAGACCCAAGAATGGTTCAGTATTTGTAAATCAATTAATGTGATACAGCACATTAACAAAAGGAAGGATAAAAAAAAATCACATGACTGCCTCTATAGGCACAGAAAAGGCATCTGACAAAATTCAACACCATTCATGACAAAAACTCTCATCAAAGTGAGTACAGAGGGAACATATTCCAACACAATACAGGCCATTTATGACAAACCTGAAGCTAACATCATACTCAACAATATAAAGTTGAAAGCCTCTTCTCTAAATTCAGGAACAAGACAAAGATGTCCACTCTTCCCACTTTCATCTTTAATCATAGTATTGGAAGTCCTAGCCACAGACAATAAGACAAGAAAAAGAAATAAAGTCATCTATTTATTTTTGAAAGAAGTTTCAACCATGAAACACCGGATAGGGCCCATGGTCACATATCTAATGAGAAAGAAATTTGTCTTCTATATATTCCAAATTCCTAAAGAGCTATTGGACTTATACTTTCTTTGCTTAACCCAGTACACATTTTCTCTTGATATTTATATCTATTCCCTTAGTGTATTCCTTCTGATTCCAATACCAGCAGCAGGTTCCTGCCCTAAGGTGACAGCCACAGTCCTTGAGAACTAGCAGATTGAGAAAGACTTTTCAACTTCATCATCACTAACTCCCACTTCCCTTCTTCCTACTTTCCATTAACATTACTCATTATTAGAGAAATGCAAATCAAAACTACAACGAAGCATCACCTTACACCAGTCAGAATGGCCATCATCAAAAAGTCTACAAACAAGAAATGCTGGAGAGACTGTGCAGAAAATGGAACCCTTGTGGACTGTTGGTGGAAATGTAAATTGATACAGCCACTGTGGAGCATAGGATGGAGCTTCCTTTAAAAACTAGTAATTAAACTACCATATGACCCAACAATTCCACTACTGGGCATATACCCTGAGGAAACCATAATTGAAAAAGACACATGTACCCCAATGTTCATGGCAACACTAGGACACAGAAGCAACTTAGATGTCTATCAACAGATGAATGGATAAAGCAGTTGTGGCACATGCATCCCATGGAATATTATCCGATCATAAAAAGGAATGCATTTGAAGTAGCTGTAACGAAGTGCATGAACCTAGAGCGTATTATGCAGAATGAAGTGGTCAGAGAGAGAAAAACAAATTATCATATATTAACACACATATATGGAATCTTGAAAGATGGCTCTGATGAACCTATTTTCAGGGTAGGAATATAGAGAACAGACTTGTGGACACAGTAGGGGAAGGAGAGGGAGGGACAAACTGAGAGAAACATATACATTACAACATGTAAAATAGACAGCCAGTGGCAATTTGCTGTGTGACACAGGGAGCTCAAACCCTGCGCTCTGTCACAATGTAGAGAGGTGGGATGGGGTGGGGGGTTTCAGGGAGGTTCAAGGGGAAGGGGACATTTGTACGCCTATGGCTGATTTATGTTGATATATGGCAGAAACCAATATAATACTGTAAGCCAGTATCCTCCAATTAAAAATAAATAAATTTCTTTTTTAAAAAAGAGCTCAGGGAAACAATTACCTATACCATAGCAGAGTCACTCTCTGATTTACAGAGGTGCAATGCCCTGCAGCTTCTTTGGCCACCCAACAATTATATAGCTTGTTTGGCAGGGAATACCCTGACCTATGGGGCTTCCCTGGTGGTTCAGACAGTAAAGAATCCACCTGCAATGCAGGAGATGCGAGTTCGATCCCTGGGTCAGAAAGATCCCCTGGAGATCGAAATGGCAACCCACTCCAGTATTTTTGCCAGGGAAATCCCATGGACAGAGGAGCCTGGCAGGCTACAGTCAATAGGGTCCCAAAGAGTTGGACACGACTAAGCAACTAAGCACGCAGGCCCCTGACCTATAAATATCATTACAGGAATCACTTAAATGACCTTGTTGGCCCCATCACCCTGATAATAGCCTTATGAGGCAAATATCGTCAGCCTCATTTTAAAGATGACCAAGTGGAGGCTAAGAGATAACTAGTTCATACAATGTCACAGGCTTAATAAGGGTTAGCATGGGACTTCAATCCAGGAGTGTCTGATTTCCAAATCCTTGCTGTCACTCACCAGATGATGCCCATAGGGTCTCCAGGAGGCATGGATTTATGCTGATTTCTGAACCCACAGTTGCACCCAAACCAGATATAACTATGCCCTTCTTAAGAAAGATTTGCATTCAAATCTCCTAACAGCGGGAAATAGTCCTAGACAAGGACTGAATCCACAATGAGGGAGGCCCTGAGCTAGTTCGTAAAACCAGCCATTTATCTCCTCTCTGTTTCCTTGTCAACTCACGAGCCTTCAATATTTCTCTCCTCTCGTCCAGGAAAGTTCTCTTTTCCCCACATCCCTAAGATGGTGAAACTTTGGGGACAGGTGCTCAGCAGCAGGGGCTCTCAGGTCTGTTTTCTGCTGCAGAAACATGGCCTCCCTCCTTGAGTTACGGGTCTGTGGGCCAGCGTGGGTGATGCTGTCCACAGGCCATACACGATGCAAGGGTGGGGGAAGACACAGACAGCACTCACAGCTTACCAATTTCCAGTCAAGCGCCTGTAGGAATGTTTCTAGGGTAATTAGATTCATGACCTGCCACAGGGAACAATTTCTTCCACTAACTTATCTGGACTACAGATACAAGCATAAACACTCCAGTGGGGCCTCTAAATTCTGACCCAAACTTGAGTGGATCTGCCTTTCATCTCATGCCAGAAGCTGCTTTCTGAATTATGGCAGCTTTCCTGCCTCTACCTTGAAGTAAACAGGCCTCTGGGAGTTTCAGCAGCCACTTAAGACTTTTTCCATGCATATTTGGATGAGGAAAACAGCAGCCAGCAAAAAGAGCGAGAGCAGGACAGAAATCGGGGGAGTGGGGGCGGGGAGAGGGCAGCAGAGAGAGAAAGAGGGAGAACCAGGCTGTCCTCATCTTCCAACTCTTCTAAATTAATCATCAAAGCCACTATTAATTATGCTATTCCGCTGGATTGACTCAGACAATATTACGCCACCATATATTTCACATTTTAACAAGACATATGATTTCATTAGTGTATTCCATCAGCTTTGATGGAAACCTAAGTCTTCAGGATGTTCCCACCCTCCCCCTCTCTCGCCTCGGCCAATAAAAGAAAACTATAAAGGACATTCCCTGATGTTCAGTTGGTAAAGAATCTGCCTGCAATACAGGAGACCCCAGTTCAATTTCTGGGTCGGGAAGATCCGCTGGAGAAGGGATAGGCTACCCACTCCAGTATTCTGGCCTGGAGAATTCCATGGACTTTACAGTCCATGGGGTTGCAAAGAGTCAGATACGGCTGAGCAACTTGCACTTTCACTTTCACATAAAGGACATTGGAATGGCAACCCATTCCAGTACTCTTGCCTGGAGAATCTCATGGAGAGAAGAGCCTGTAGAGCTACAGTCCAATGGGTTGCAAAGAGTCGACACGACTGAGCAACTTAACACATAAAGGACATTACAAATTTGGACAAAGCTTGGGAAGTGTGAAAATCATTGAGAAATCCAAGAAATGGCTATTCACATTTGCAACAGCAGTGCACTAGTATCCAACGATTCAGTCCTCTCAATTAAAGCATATTTTCTCTTTTTAAACAAGCAGCTTCTTATACCCTCTTACTAATGCCCTTCATGGATTCCAAGATGCATTTCAGCAAAGTTGCCACAAAACCATCCAAGGTAGACATGCCTTGTTAGTTTTTCCTCTCGTTCCCCAAGACCATCAAGGAAAGAAGTGAGACCTAGGAAACAAATCTTTTCTGTACTATCTGTACCCACTCCACTTTTCCTGGCTCCCAGCAGTGCCTGTATAGCTTCATTCATACGTTCCCTTTCTCTAGCCAACAACTTGCTTTCTATTAGGAATGCGATATTGAGCTGTGATCTACTAAATGCATAAAGACAGAGAACCTCATAAAAGACTGGTATTGAAATAACAACCTGATTCCTGAAAAGACATGGTTTATGCATTCTTTAAGTCTGGCCACAAGCACAGATCACCTCTGATGAATGATCAATTCCTCTACTATATGTAGGAAGAGGAACAGAGATTCACTGGATGCATATTTACTGAGTGTTGATGAATATGGAAGCCAGACATATTCTGGCTCACATTCCAGTGGGATTTCATAGACTTTGCAGAAGACTGGTTCCTGAAGTGTAAGAAGGCCCCATCCTGAAGAATAGCAGAAACATCAAACCCAGGAGAAAAGAGTTCCAGGGGGCTAGCCTGAAGAGGGTGGGCAAGGTGGAAACCAAAGCGTTGTGGAAGAATGCACATAATTCAGCCCCATGTCAGCACAACCAGAAGTTCACAATGGAGAATCATTTCCAGTGTGGAAAACTGACACACTCATTCATTCAAGAAATATTTGAGGGCTCACTATGTTCCAGGTATGGACCTAGCGTGTAGGAACAGGGCCATAAACAGGACTGACAAAATCCCCACTCCCGTGAAGCTTACAATCCAGGGGTGGAGAGGAGGGGAAAAGATAATAAATACCATCAACAAGATGACTTCGATGAGTGTGTTGTGCCCTGGATGAAATAAACAGAATAATAAAGAGGATAAAGGCAGAGATAATCTTTTAGAAGGCGGCCTTAAAAGAGCCAGTGACCACTTGGGAACTCGGGTCTCCTGCACTGCAGGCAAATTCTTTACCATCTGAGCCACCAGGGAAGCCCCAAAGAGGGAACAGGCATGATCAATACAGATATTTATTTTATTACTATTATTTCCAGTGGGAAAGAGGCAGGAAGGAATTTCAGGTCCCCTCCTTGGCTCTGCTTTGTGGTTTATGTGTGCCTTGAAACTCTCTCAACTTCTCTTCTCTCTTCTGGATCCACCAGCCCTATAAGTATAGACCAATGGTGGTTTTTACCCGAGAGGGGATGGTTCCCGTCAACACCACCTGTACGAGATTTCTGGGGATTCAATGTTAACCCAAAGGTAGAGAACCTCAGGTGCAAAAGTCCTCCAAGATCCCCTCTCCAGCTCTCTCTGATCATGCCCTATGCTTCTCTCCAAACATCTTCTCCATCAGCTTCCACGATTACCTCTAACCTACTAACATCCCATAATCTCCTCTGACCAGGAGTCCTGCGCTCTTTGGAATCAACTAACCCAACACCCTCAGCCTCAGCACACATGACCGAGCTCTAGGCTCACTTAATTCACAGGATAATACTAATACTTGGGGAGCTATGACTTTGAATGTTTGACCCCATAAGATTCTGACAGATCTCCTTACCCGTATCTGTACTAAGTCACTGTTCAATAAATCTTTTGTTCAGGGCACTTCATCATGACTTTCGTAGAGCAATTTACAGCTGGCAAATTGCTTCCACGAAGACTCTCATTTTACCATACGATTAGGCTATACACGTTCCCCCAATACTATCTTCCTTTCCAGCACTGCTAACAAAGAAAGATAAAGATTGAATATCTTTTTCACAGTCATAGAACTATCTGTTTCTCTTAGGGGTGAGGCAACATGGAATGGAGGGAGAGAGAGGGTCAGTTCTGCCTGATCCAGGGAAGGAGAGACATACAGCTATTTGAATACAGAAGGGAAAGAGCAAATGCCTGGGAGTGTCCATATCCACCTAACTCAAGGGCCTCGAGCACGTACCGTGTTTTCCTAATCTCATCAGACCAGGGCAAGCCGCATAATCTGTGGGGCCAGATACAGAATGTGAGACGCAGGGCTTGGGAATTCCCTGGAGTGGTTAAGGCTCTGCGCTTCCACTGCAGGGAGCATAGGTTGGATCCCTGGTCAGGGAACTTAGATCCCACATGCTGTGCAGTAGAGCCAAAAACAAACAAACAAAAAAAGTTAATAAAATACAAGTCCTATTATTCAAAAGTTCTAAAGGATTTCAAGATGATGACAGCAAAACATAAAACAAAGCACGGGCCCTTTTAAGACCAGAAACCTATCCCAGTACACTGTATCCTCCCAGCAAAACTTGCATCATCTCCACTGTACATGTGATGCAAGGTTAAGTAACTCGCCCAAAGACACAGCTGGGAAAGGGCGAAGGGAAATTTAAGACCAGAGTCTGCCTGCGTCCACAGAACTGCACAAATAGTCACACACACACACACACACACACAGAACTTAATTGATTTTACTTCAAAAATATGGAGGCCCCCAAAGCACCTCACAAAATGAGAAACCTTAATGACTTCATGCCCTTTAAACTGCCAAGTATTTGTTTGCATTTCATTAAATTTGCAAAGTAAAACTTGATTTAAAATTCCAAGGCTCCATCTCAATGTTCTGCATGTGGGGCCTCGTTGAAATGGTTGAACAGATGAGGTATGGGAGGCCCTTTTGCCTTTTCTCTACATTGTGAGCTTTGCAATTTTTTAATGAAAAATTTCACGGCACATGAATCATTACGTGGGAGGAAAAATACTAAAACCTGATGGCATTCTTGAGTTCTGAAACTGCTCCAGAGTAGATGAAACTACTGCAGATCCTGAGGGACAACATCCCAACTCAACCCTTTAGTTTTATTGATAATTGATAAGCGATGTCTCTCCCTCCATGGGATAAACCAAAGCCTGGCACATGAACTTTACCTCAGAGAGCTCCAGCTTGCCCTGGCCATGTGTCCAATTCCAACATAGGGTCCTTCTGGTTCCATGGTGTCAGCATTTTTCAGAAATGCTCAGATCCTCACTTGGTGACGAATTATTCCAAAGGCATCCGTGTGCCTACACTGACCCAAGACCTTGGCCTGGCACACAGGATGTAAACAGAAATGCTTCGATTGGTCCTAACAGTATAGGATACTCTAGAGTCAAGGGGATGAGATTTGAGGCTGAGACTCAAGGAATCACGAGACGTCTATCTGGGAGGATGAGTGCAAAGGGGGCTGGGGAGGGAACAAACTTGAAGCCTAGAACATGCTCGAAGAATGTGGGGAACAGAAAGAAGGCTGAAGCACAGTGAGCAAGGGTGTGTCAAAGGGGGATCTGCAGCTTGGAAACTAGACTTTCGCTGCTCCTAATGAAAGCGTGTGAGCTTTCCTGGTGGTTCAGAGGATAAAGAATCTGCCTGCAATGAGGAGACCCAGGTTCGATCCCTGGGTGGGGAAGATCCCCTGGAGAAGGGAATGGCTACCTGCTTCAATATTCTTGCCTGGAAAATCCCATAGGCAGAGGAGCCTAGCGGATCTGAGCAAGTGAGGATCTGAGCATTTCTGAAAAATGCTAAGTCCACGGGGTCGCAAAGGGTCGGAGACGACTGAGCAACTAACGCGTCACTTCAACCAAGGGGTGTGGAGTGGGACAGGCAGAAGTGATCAGGCAGATAAATTTGGGAGACCCCTGCAGAAGACCATAACAGATGGTACTCAGAATAGCAGCGACAGAAATGACCAGACATGGATGGAATGAGACCCTTCAATTCCTGAAGGTGGATCAGCAATCAATGCTGACAGATTGGGGGCGAATCAATCAGTCATGATGCCGAGGCTTTTAGCTGAACCACAGAGTGGAAGGTGAAGCACTTTACAAAGATGGGAAAGATTTGAGGGCAGAGTTGGTAAGTGTGGCAGCTGAGTGCAACTTATCATATTGAAAGATGCGCTAAGTATTAATATGATACTTTCTATTTTTCTAGTTTTTCCCATCCCTGACTATCTTGAGGGTCATTATTCTAATATCTCTTGCACACACACACACACCTCCTCCAGTTTTAACTCCCGCCAACAAATAATCTGGCCCCAAATATCCATGATGAGATGGTTGGATGGCATCACAGACTCAAGGGACATGAATGTGAGCAAACTCTGGGCAATAATGGAGGAGCCTGGTGTGCTGCAGTCCATGGGGTGGCAAAGAGTCCGACACAACCTAGTGGCTAAACAGCAGCAACAACAAAATATCCATAGTGTTGACACTGAAAATATCTGACCTATAATTTCATAGTCTAAATTCAACTCATTTTCAGTGATTGCCTATTAGGTAAATCTAATAGAAAGATGCAAATAATAAAGGAAAAAGACTTTCCCTGATAGCTCAGACAATAAAGAATTTGCCTGCAATGCAAGAGACCTGGGTTCGATCCCTGGGTCAGGAAAATCCCCTGGAGAAGGGAATGGTAAACCACTCCAGTATTCTTCTCTGGGAAATCCCATGGTCAGAGGAGACTGATGGGCTACAGTCTGTGGGGTCACCAAGAGTCAGACACGACTGAGCGACTATTCACTTTCATTGTTTCAGTAGGTTTGAAAAGAAGCCTGGACTCCTATCTGCCCTGAGCGTGCAGGAAGTCTGGCTGCCCTGAAATGAGCCCTTCCTGGCTGCCCTGCCCCCTCACACAGCTTTCAACCTAGGGCTTCACCCGCTTTGTGAGAACTCAGTAAATGTTTGCTGTAGTTCCGTGGGTGAGAGGAGGGGTCAAAAAGGTGGTCCTTGGTTTCCAAGCACCATAGTTAGTGCAGAGCTCTCATCCCCACGTGAGCCAATCAGCTTGAATCCGTAGTTAGACTTTAGACTGCTGTCTTAACCTCAGCCCTGCTGCCTCACAGATAAATGCCTTTAGTTACAGAGGGGACCCCTGCAGAGTGTGTAGCTGAGTTAGTGCAAATTCATCCTCACTCAGGTAGAAAAGTCAGTCAAACAACCTGCACTGGGTGGGACAATCTTGCCGGGACCACATGCAAAGAACAGCTACACCGTTAATTATATGGACGATTACAAGCCTGGTTGGCTTTTTTTTTCCTTCACCAAGTGTGATGAGTCTATCTGTAAGACAGTTATTGGCTTAAAGTTATTTATTTATTTTTATTGGAGGATAATTACTTTACAATATTGGGATAGTTGTTTGCCATACATCAATATGAATCTAACAATCAACATAAGAGTCAGGCACAAGAGACTCTCAGTTTAAGGTTAGAAGAAAAACACTCAGGTCCTCTGAAAGGGAGAGTGAATTGTTCAGCTTGAAAACAATACCTGAGAATAATATGAAATGTGCTAAGGGAAGCTTGGGGGTCTCATCTCTCTGGTTCAGAGCCACAGTCTGCCCCCCAGACTCTCGTAGGTGCTCCGAAAGGAATTCCATTGATCAGAATACAAAGCAGGTAGTCTTGGTTCCAGTGAGGCCATCAAATCAACAGGTACCGCAGGACAAACTACATATTCTGCCAAACAGTCTCGTGGAAGGAACGATGCGCAATTTGTTCCAATAAATATGTGAAGTCAAATGTCAAGCATCACACACATCTATCTGAGCTGTTAGAAATTATGAGACGTTGTTCAGAGGACTGCATCTAATGGAATATCCATCAAGGCCAAACAAAGGCTCCGATCTGCACCCTCCCCATGAGAAGTGCTGACAGCACCATGCTTCTCATTGTAACGCTGACGTGGGCAGAAGCACCAGCAGGAGCCTTGACGTGTCACCGCATTTGGCTACAGATGCGTTACAAGAAATTACATGGGATGCTATCAGAAAATTGAAAATCCGACGAGTGTTTCACTTAGTTCCTGTAATTCTTCAATGCTGTTCCAATCTCGTGCAAATTAGAAGCCACTTAGAGCTCCAAAGGCTGACAGAAGATGGAGTGAGGTTTTCATTATGCTTTTAATAAGTTTATTGGGAGGTTTCCTATTAAAAGGTGCTTGAGAAGAGTGATGAGCTGGATCTCTGTATTAAAAGAGATCTTCAAGAGGTGAGCAAAATGGTACCTCAAATGATGACCAGCATGCCCATCTCTGGATAAGGACAAGATGACTAATAAAACATCTTCAACAGGAGATTGCAAAGAGAACTAATAATGGTCTAATTATGATGCCAACATGCTCAGGATGGCATTCTAATGGTCATTGTCTGTGATATCTAACCTATAACAGTCGCCTTAAAATTAGAAAAACCAGAAATAGACACACAGATGTAGAAAAATAAACATATGGAGACCAAGAGGGGAAGGGGAGGTAGGAAGGGACTGGGAGACTGGGACTGGCATACACAACTGTGTGTACCGTGATTTTATTTTATTGGGCTTCAAAATCACTTTGGACAGTGACTGCAGCCATGATATTAAAAGACGATTCCTCCTTAGAAGGAAAGTTATGACAAATCTAGACAAAGTATTAAAAAGCAGAGATGTCATTTTGCCGACAAAGATATGCAGTCACAGCTATGGTTTTTCCAGTAGTCACATACGGATGTGAGAGTTTGACCATAAAGATGGCTGACAGCCAAAGAATTGATGCTTTCGAACTGTGGTGCTGGAAAAGACGCTTGAGAGTTCCTCGAACTGCAAGGAGATCAACTAGCCATTCCTAAAAGAAATCAGTCCTGAATATTCACTGGAAGGACCGATGCTGAAGCTCCAATATTTTGGCCACCTGATATGAAGAGTGATCCACTGGAAAAGACCCTGATGCCGGGAAAGAAGGAAGGCAAAAGGAGAAGGGGGCAGCAGAGGATGAGATGGTTGTATGGCATCACTGACTCAACGGCCATGGATGTGAGCAAACTCCGGGAGATAGTGAAGGACAGGGGAGACTGAGGTGCTGCAGTTCATGGGGTCACAGACAGACACGACTGAGTGACTAAACAACAACTGTGTATAAACAACTCTCAAGAACTACTGTAGAGCACAGAGAACACTACTCAGGGCTCTGCACTGACCCAAAATGGGAAGGAAATCCACAAAAGAAGGGATATATGTGTCGGCACAGCTGAGTCACTTTGCTGTACAGCAGAAACTAACACAATGTTGTAAAGCAACCACACTCCAATGAAGATTAATATTAAAAAACAAAACGAGACAGAGCAAAGTTCCCAATACCTTAATGCTGAACTTCAGAACTCTGAGAAAATTAATTTCTTTTGTTTAAAAAAAAAAGAAGAAGAGAAAAACTCCTCAAAGTGGTTTGTGCATGGGAAGTCTCCTCCTTACTAAGAGTTTGGGAGTAAACATTGGACTTCTCTTATCACTAACCCTCATTATCACCACCGTCATCATGAAACCTTTCAAATGACTGAATAATTGTCAGCAACATACACAATGCATGCATGATTTGGGGGCAATTATTACTTCAAAGAAAGAACAGAATCAGACACTTAAAGGAATTGTCCTTTGGCTAAAACAGAAAGGCTACTTCACAATAGCAAAAGGAAAAAAGAGAAATCAGTCCACAGAGATATTTTCTTCCACAAACAAGGACAGTTTCATTTTGTCAGCATTGCGATCACTTCCTGCAAGGGAACCACAGTAATGTATAGTCATTTCATGAAATAATACTTGGGACCATCAATCTAACTTCTGAATGTAATAGTATGTTAAATAAAGCACTTCTTTTCTGGTATACAAACCCATCCACAATGGCTAAGAATATATTTTCATTAAAACATTCATATATGAAAAAGTCAACTCTTAACTCTGTTTCCATGGCAACCTGCAATTCAACTTTTCAAGACACTCAATACCAGCTCCTTTCTCTTCCATGTAATTCCTGAAGAGCATTTGTAAATAAAAATTTTAAGAGTGAAATTTTTGAACAAAGTGTTGCCTAGACACAGAAAGAAGGGAGGGGGGCTTATGAGTTCGCATTTCAGCTCTGTTTTCCCAGATATTTGCTTAATTAATTTGTGCGTGTATGTCTGTCGCTCAGTCGTGTCTGACTCTTTGTGACCCCATGGGCCATAGACAGCCAGGTCCCTCTGTCCATGAGATTTTTCAGGCAAGAATACTGGAACGGGTTGCCATTTCCTTCTCCAGAGGATCTACCTGATCCAGGGTCTGAACTCCCATTTCCTGTGCTGGCAGGCAGATTCTTTATCACTGAGCCACCTGGGAAGCCCTAATTAATTTACTTACATAACAAATATGTATTGACTGCCTACCAGGAGCCAAGCCACAAAAATAATGTTATCATGCTCAGGACTTGGCATAAAGTGACCCTAATGCAAAGTAGAAAATGCTTGCAGAGTAATGTGGGAGAGAAGGACCTCTGCCAGTTAGAAAATAGCAGGGGAAATTTGAAGAAGCACTGAAGGATGAGCTGGGTCTTGGCTGACACCAGTAGTAACCCAAGAACAAACGGAGATGACCATGGGTAGCTATCAGCTGTTACAGCAAGGGGGAAGAAGTGGAAAACAGTACACGTGGGAGGAAAGGCAGTGATTCATTCCAGATGAAGCCAGAGATTAGGGAAGGCGAAGGAGTTCATTCTTTCATTCACCCATTCAAGAAGTGAGTGCCTACACCATCCCTGGCACTTGTCATTGTGTTGTGACACCCTGGGTAAGTAAAGTGAAAAGTGAAAAGAAAGTGAAGTTGCTCAGTCGTGTCCAACTCTTTGTGACCCGTGGGCTCCTCTGTCCATGGGATTTTCCAGGCGAGAATACTGGAGTGGGTTGCCATTTCCTTAAGTAAAGTCATTTTCCTCCAGATAGTTACCTTCTAGGGGAATCCTGGAATGCTTTCAATGTTTGCCTAGGGAGCTGCAATGGTTTGTAGCAACAAAAGGATCCACAAAGGATTTACATAGGAAAGCTGGGTTTAGAGAAACTGATCGCCAATAGAGAAACGAGAGCAAGACCAGAAGCAGGACTGAAAGTGGGCGAGGGCTGCCTTCACAAAGTACCCACAAACTGGGCATCTGGAACAAATAAAATGTTGATACATCAACTCACAGAATTCTGGAGGCTAGCATTCAGAAATCAAGGTGTCTGCAGGGTTAGTCCCTTCCAAAGGCAGTGAGGGAGGCTCCATTCCATTCCTCTCTCCTTGTTTCTGAAGGTTTTTGCTGGCAACCTTGGGTATGTCTTGGCTGGTGGCAGCATCACCCCAATCTTTTCATGACATTTTTCTCCCTGAGTCCAAATCTCTCTTAGGACACCCAGTCACACTGGATTAGGGTCCATACTAATGACTTCATTTTAACTTGGTTACCTCTGTAAAGACCCTGACTCTAGGTAAGATCGTATTTTGAAGTGCTGAGGGTTTAGATGCCAATATATCTTTTGGGAGGAATAATACTCAACCCATACAGAAAGCATCTGTATCCCTCTATCAGACTGTAGATTTTTTAAACTTTTCTTACATTATTTTTTGGCCAAATAAATCAGCATACAACTGTTCTATAATGGAGAAAAAGAAAATCCATATACAAACAGGTTACTATCACTACAATGAGAGAGGCAAAGAAGGTTTGAAAGAATATTATAAAATTGGGCTGTAGGAGTTGCTTGTATATTTTTGAGATTAGTCATTTGCCAGTTGCTTCATTTGCTATTATTTTCTCCCATTCTCAAGGCTGTCTTTTCACCTTGCTTATAGTTTCCTTTGTTGTGCAGAAGCTTTCAAGTTTAATTAGGTCCCATTTTTTATTTTTGCTTTTATTTTTCCAATATTCTGGGAGGTGGGTCATAGAGGATCCTGCTGTGATGTAGGTCGGAGAGAGTTTTGGCTATGTTCTCCTCTAGGAGTTTTATAGTTTCTGGTCTTACATTTAGATCTTTAATCCATTTTGAGTTTATTTTTGTGTATGGTGTTAGAAAGTATTCTAGTTTCATTCTCTTAGAAGTGGTTGACCAGTTTTCCCAGCACCACTTGTTAAAGAGATTGTCTTTAATCCATTGTATATTCTTGCTTCCTTTGTCAAAGATAAGGTGTCCACAGGTGTGTGGATTTATCTCTGGGCTTTCTATTTTGTTCCATTGATCTCTATTTCTGTCTTGGTGCCAGTACCATACTGTCTTGATGACTGTGGCTTTGTAGTAGAGCCTGAAGTCATTCCTCCAGTTCCATTCTTCTTTCTCAAGATTGCTTTAGCTAATTGAAGTTTTTTGTATTTCCATACAAATTGTGAAATTATTGTTCTAGCTCTGTGAAAAATACCGTTGGTAGCTTGATAGGGATTGCACTGAATCTATAAATTGCTTTGGGTAATATACTAATTTTCACTAAATTGATTCTTCCAATCCACGAACATGGTATATTTCTCCATCTATTAGTGAAAAATAAATGACCTAATCAAAAAATGGGCCAAAGAACTAAACAGACATTTCTTCAAAGAAGACATACAGATGGCTAACAAACACATGAAAAGATGCTCAACATCACTATCAGAGAAACGCGAATCAAAACCACAATGAGGTACCATTTCATGCCAGTCAGAATGGCTGCTATCCAAAAGTCTACAAGCAATAAATGCTGGAGAGGGTCTGGAGAAAAGGGAACCCTCTTACACTGTTGGTGGGAATGCAAACTAGTATAGCCACTATGGAGAACAGTGTGGAGATTTCTTAAAAAACTAGAAATAGATCTGCCTTATGACCCAGCAATCCCACTGCTGGGCATACACACCAAAGAAACCAGAATTGAAAGAGACACATGTACCCCAATTTCATCATAGCACTGTTTATAATAGCCAGGACATGGAAGCAACCTAGATGTCCATCAGCAGATGAATGGATAAGAAAGCTGTGGTACATATACACAATGGAGTATTACTCAGCCATTAAAAAGAATGCATTTGAATCAGTTGTAATGAGGTGGGTGAAACTGGAGCCTATTATATAGAGTGAAGTAAGCCAGAAAGAAAAAGACCAATACAGTATACTAACACTTATATATGGAATTTAGAAAGAAGGTAACAATAACCCTGTATGCAAGATAGCAAAAGAGACACAGATGTATAGAACAGTCTTTTGGACTCTGTGGGAGAGGGCAAGGGTGGGATGATTTGGGAGAGTGGCATTGAAACATGTATAATATCATATATGAAATGAGTCAGCAGTCCAGGTTCGATGCATGATACTGGATGCTTGGGGCTGGTGCACTGAGACGACCCAGAGGGATGGTATGGGGAGGAAGGAAAGAGGGGGGTTCAGGAGGGGGAACACATGTACACTCATGGCACATTCATGGTGATGTATGGCAAAACCAATACAATATTGTAAAGTAATTAGCCTCCAATTAAAATAAATAAATTTATTAAAAAAAAACTTTTAATTAAAAAAATAAATAAAATTGGGAGGGAAGGGAAGATATTTGGGTGTGAAATGAACAGGGCTGATGAGGAAGGAAAGGGAGAGAGTCACCAAAAATGAGGCAGAAAGTGATGACTGAAACCCACAATAAATGGACAGAAACAGGGGCAGGGAGGATGAACACAGAGAGAGAGAAGGGAACATGAGCTTGGTTTTGAGTGTAAGTCACTAGCAAAGAACCCAGAAGCTGAGGAACAGAAATCACAGACCAACTCCAAGAGCAGTCGAGATCATACCAAGAAATTTCAAGAAAGATAAACTCTCTGTTTCAGTGTTTCTCCTGAAAAATAGTAATAATATATTTTTTCTCTCATAAGACATGTGGGAGGATTACAGGACTTTACACACGAAGAGTACCTAGAACAGGGTCTGACTAGAGTCTGGTCACTGAAAGCATCATCCAGGGTGACCAAAATCCAGGACCAAAGTGGGAGAGGTAAGGGATGAAGGAGCTTGGAAGCACGTTCCAGGGCTGCCTGCACAGTCCCTGTCTGGGAGAAGACAAGCCAGATACAGACAGAGAGTTAACAAGAGGTCAGAAGTGCTACAGAGACTAGGTCCCAGGAAAGCCATCAAGGGCAGAGACTCTCGCAGCTGGGTGGTCAGGGCTGCCTGATGCTGCAGGCAGACGGGGAGAAGCAGAGTGGGTGGCCAAGCCCTCCCCAGCGGCCTTCGGGAAAGCAGAGTGGGAAGTGGGGCAGTCCAACAGAACAGGGTGGAGAGGAGCAAAGAGGTGATCAGAGACACGAAATGAAGCCACACTGCTCTGTTTCAGAACCGAGAAAGGAAACATTGCTGGAGAAAGTGAACAACTCCAAGGATGTTTTGTTTATAGGATGAGGTGTTCATCAGCTAAAAAGGAAGATCCACTAGAAGGAATGAGAGACCACATCTGTGAGAGGCAGGATAATGAAAAGAGACACTGTAGATGGATGTGAGGAGCTAGGATCAAAATGGGGAGGGGGACAATTTTTTTTCTTTGCTTAATAACTGAAGAGGAACTAAAAAGCCTCTTGATGAAAGTGAAAGAGGAGAGTGAAAAAGTTGGCTTAAAGCTCAACATTCAGAAAACGAAGATCATGGCATCCAGTCCCATCACTTCATGGGAAATAGATGAGGAAACAGTGTCAGACTTTATTTTTTTGCGGGCTCCAAAATCACTGCAGATGGTGACTGCAGCCATGAAATTAAAAGATGCTTACTCCTTGGAAGGAAAGTTATGACCAACCTAGATAGCATATTCAAAAGCAGAGACATTACTTTGTCAACAAAGTTCCATCTCGTCAAGGCTATGGTTTTTCCTGTGGTCATGTATGGGTGTGAGAGTTGGACTGTGAAGACAGCTAAGTGCCAAAGAATTGATGCTTTTGAACTGTGGTGTTGGAGAAGACTCTTGAAGTCCCTTGGACTGCAAGGAGATCCAACCAGTCCATTCTGAAGGAGACCAGCCCTGGGATTTCTTTGGAAGGAATGATGCTAAAGCTGAAACTCCAGTACTTTGGCCACCTCATGCGAAGAGTTGACTCACTGGAAAGACTCTGATGCTGGGAGGGGTTGGGGGCAGGAGGAGAAGGAGATGACAGAGGATGAGATGGCTGGATGGCATCACTGACTCGATGGACGTGAGTCTGAGTGAACTCCGGGAGTTGGTGACGGACAGGGAGGCCTGGTGTGCTGCAATTTATGGGGTTGCAAAGAGTTGGACATGACTGCGCGACTGAACTGAACTGAACTGAACTAAAGGAATGTACAGAGGACTTGTGAGAATGTCAGTGAATGTTCCTTCCCTGGCAGAAAAAAAAAAAAAAAGACAAGCATTTCCAATGAAGGATGTGTAGAAATTTACAAGTTATCAGGCAGTACTAGCTTCACAAAGACTGGGTATGATCTGATTGTCTCCAGTAGGAAAATGCTGGGAGTTACGGTGGCATGCCTACCACACATTCAGGGCAATTTGAGGTTTCTTTAGGTTCTTTTCCCATTACAGACCATTACAGAGTATTGAGTAGAGCTCCCTGTGCTATGCAGTAGGTCCTTATTAATCATATATTCTATATACAGTAGTACCACAGTCTGTGAAGAGCCTGTGAGGAAAGGAAAATGATTGAGTTCTATCCATCATTCCCTTTTTTCCTCCCACCTCTGCTCACTTCCACCTGAGAAGGAAGCATGAAGACAAAACATTCAGTGAGATAAAAATGGAGAATGAGAACGGGGGGAAAGAAAAATAAAAAATAGATAGATCCAGAGAAATGAAGAAAAAGTGAGAAAGAGAATCAGTGAGGAAAAGAGTAAAAAAGATCGGTGAGAACAGGTTTGGAGAACAAGGTAATCTGCCTAATGGAAAAATAGAGAAGAGGGTAGGAAGTAGTTATATGGTCAATGGCAAGTTTCACGATATTTTTCCAGCTACCCATTGATTTCTTTTCAAACTGTGCAGAAGCCTGAAACAAGAAGGCTCTTGGAGTTCAGAAGGGTAATGACGTCTAAAGGATTTCCCTCATGGCTCAGTAGTAAAGAATCTACCTGCCAACCAGGAGACCCAGGTCTGATCCCTGGGTCAGGATGATCCCCTAAAGAAGGACATGGCAAACCCACTCCAGTAATCTCGCCTGGGAAATCCCACGGACAGAGGAACCTAGTGGGCTAGAGTTCATGGGGCTTCAAAGAGTCAGACATGACTTAGTGACTAAACAAAACCAATAATGTCTAAAACGCAAAAGCATAACTCCACTGTGGGAAGGGACCTGAATCTTTAAGCAGCCTTAGCCCCTGTCTACTACCCAAAGCCTTCCTGAGCAATGCTGATGAGGAAACATAGGCAGGACCATGCAACAGAAGGCAGCAGAGCTGGAAATGCACCTGCGTCTGAAGGGCATGACATTCCAAGTTTCTAATCATTACTTGTTGTTGTTGATCAGTTGCTAAGTCGTGTCCGACTCTTTGCAACCCCTTGAACTGCAGCACAGCAGGCTTCCCTGTCCTCCTTCACCATCTCCCAGAATCTGCTCAAACTCTTGTCCATTGAGTCAGTGATGCCATCCAACCATCTCATCCTCTGCCACCCCCATCCCCTCCTGCCCTCAGTTTTTCCCAGCACCAGGGTCTTTTCCAGTGGGTCAGCTTTTTTGCATCAGGTGGCCAAAGGATAGGAGCTTCAGCTTCAGCATCAGGGTAGATTTCCTTTAGGCTAATCATTATACTTAACTTCTTCCCAAGACAATCCTATCACTCAAGAAAATAAAGAGTGGCCTCATGCTTCATTAGCCTGAGAGCTATTAGTTCCAGTGGGCAAAGAGGAGGTGACCTTTGTCTCAGTCCTCGGGATCTTGGAATTCAGCAGCACAAGCCAGTCAGTGAATACATGCAAAGCACTCACAACAGGGCCTGCAGCACAGTAAGCCCTATAGAGCTGCCAGTGACATCAGCAATGAAAAGCGTATGACAGCAACAACTACACGTAAGAGTGATACACAGTAATCAAGGCAAACAGATCTAAGGCGGTCTCCCATGCCCCGCCTCCCGGCATTCTCACGTGTTCATTATGCCCTCCCCTCAAGTGTAGCAAAGACCTATAACTTGCTTCTAAGCAAAAAAAAAAAAAAAAAAACTTCAGCAGAGATGATGAGCTTGTGCTCCCATAATGATGTTACCTGATATGAGTCCACAGGAAGACTTGCCCTGATCCTTCTCTCTCCTTTTGCTTCTCCTTTTGTTTCTTTCTCTCTCTCTTTTTTTAAACAACATACTTTTTATTTTATTTTTTATTTATTTATGGCTGTGCTGAGTCTTTGTTGCAATGTGTGGGCTTCGCAACATGGTGGCTTTTACTTTATGGAGCAAGCACTCCCAAGCTCTCCGGAGTCAGTAGTTGCAACACGTGGGCTTAGTTGCTCTGCGGCACGTTGGAATCTTCCCACACCGAACTGGTGTTGTCTGCTCTGGCCGGGGGATTCTTCAACACTGCACCACCAAGGAAGTCCTCATTTGCTGGTTTTGAAGAAATAAAATGCCATGAATCCTCCAGCCACAGGGGACTGAATGTTGTCAGGGGAACACACAAGCAAAGGGATGACTACTTCTCCAGTTCAACCAGATGAGGACCCAGCCCTGGGTGACACCCTGGTTTCAGCCTTGTGAAACCCTAAACAGAAGACCTGGCTAAGCCGTGCACAGACTTCAGAGCCACAAAATCACGAGAAGGAGGGAGAACCAGCGTGCAGTAAAACAACAGTGTCAGGACCAAGCGCGGAATTTGCAGAACCCAAGGCAAAACACACATATGGGGGTCCATTGACCAAAACTTGTTTAAAATACCAAGATGGCAACAGAAGGACTGCCCAGTTGGTCAAGTGGTTAAGAATCCATCTGCCAGTACAGGGGCCATGGGTTCAATCCCTGGTCCAGGAAGAGCCCACATGCCTCAGAGCAACTACACCCCTGTGCCACAACTACCGAAGCCCTAAACACACATATGGGGGTCCATTGACCAAAACTTGTTTAAAATACCAAGATGGCAACAGAAGGACTGCCCAGTTGGTCAAGTGGTTAAGAATCCATCTGCCAGTACAGGGGCCATGGGTTCAATCCCTGGTCCAGGAAGAGCCCACATGCCTCAGAGCAACTACACCCCTGCGCCACAACTACCGAAGCCCCTGCATCCTAGAGCTGGTGCTCCGCAACAAGAGAAGCCATCGCAATGAGAAGCCCGTGCACATCAACTAGCGAGCTCGCCGCAACGAGACAAAGTCCACGAGCAGCAACGAAGACCCAGTGCGGCCAAAAATTAATTAATCAATTCTTTTAAACGATGGCAACAGAAGAACAACATACAGGGACCTCCTGGGCACAGGACCCTGACTGCCCAAGTCACAATACCCATGAACTTGGCTCTGAATAGCACATGCTTAGTTTAACAACAATATTAACAATAGAACAGAATTTGAGTGTCAGTCTGTTTGACTCCAAGGATCTTGAAAATATAAAGCAGATTGAAAGGAGGGCCAGTGGGACCACCAGCCAGGCTGCCTGGGATTGAACCTTTATTCCACTACTGATAAGCTGGACATCCTTGGGGAAAGTGTTTAACATAACCGAACCTCTGCTCATTGTGGATGAAGTGGAGATGGTAGTCTTTTCCTCAAAATACTATCAGGAGGGACTTTCCTGTGGGCCAGTGGTTAAGAATCTGCCTTGAAATGCAGGGGACATGGGTTCAATTCCTAGTCGAGGAACTAAGATCCCATATTCCATGGAGCAACTAAGCCCACGTGCCAACTAGAGAGATAGAGAGCCACAACTAAAGAATCTATCAGGCACAAGCAAAGAGCTTTCATGACACAGCAAAGATCCCGTGTGCTGCATCTAAGACCTAACGCAGCCAAAGAAAGAAATAATTTATTTAAATGCTGTCAGGACTCAGTAATATATGCTAAGCACTTGAAACAGTGTTTGGCACATAGTAGGAATTCAATAAATGGCAGATATCTTCATCCACTGAACACCACTCTCTATTCCCTAATTATCTGCCACTGATAGAAATTTGTATGCATTTGGAAGCTGCAGCAGACTTAGGGAATAATCACCTATTGATGTGATTCATGAAAGTACCTGGGTAGAGGCAATATGATAGATTAGATTCTTTGAAACGTCTCGGATCAGAAGCAAAACAAAAAGCAAGTGAGAAGTTTCCAACGGCTGAGGGGTGCTAATTAACAACTCAATTAAAAAAGGCAAATTAAACTTTATGGTTCGTTATCCTCCGCTGCTTGGTAAATTGTTTTGCTAGGCGAATGATTAAAAATGATCATTTCAGAAAACTGAAATAGCTTCCAAGGAACACAACTATTTTTCAGTATTATACAAAAGGTTTTGCCGCAAAATCAACTTACTTGATTAAAAGGAACGGTACTTCTCTGTGTATGGAAAGCCAGTGGTACCAATGTCGAGCTTGTGATGCTTAGGTATTTTTGGAAGCTGCGTATGAATTTTGAAGAGAAATGCTTGCTTGTGGATAAAACACATCATCAGTTCCCTTCGTGGACTCTTTGTGGGCCCCATAAAGGTTTTTCTGGATACCCAGAGTGTATAATTTACATCAAATTAGTTCTGAGCTCTGCAGAAATACATACAACTCAGGCATTCCTAAAAATGGGTAGTTTCTAGGGAATCTAAAAGACGAACAGAAAATAGACATCCTGACTTCCCTGGTGGTCCAGTGGTTAAGATTCAGGGTTCCCAATGCAGAGGGCATGGGTTCAATCCCTGGTGGGGGAACTAAGATTCCGCATGTCAAAGACCAAAGGAAAAAAAAAAGCAGGCATTCTAACAAAAGCATCAGCCCTCATCCCTGTAATTCTCCAAGCTTTTTCCCCCTCTGCAATTACTTCAGTGGTTCTCAATCATTTTTTTTGTACCCCAGAACACCTGAGACACACGACACGGTCCCACCAGTAACTGGATTAGCTTATGGTAGTGCAGTGGTAAAGAATCTGCCTGCCTGTGCAGGAGACACAAGGGACGCAGGCTGGACTCCTGGGTTGGGAAGATTCCCTGGAGGAGGAAATGGCAGCCCATTCCAGTCATCTTGCCTCGGAAATCCCATGGACAGAGGAGCCTGGTGGGTTACTGTCCACGGGGTCACAAAAGAGCTGGACACAACTTGCTTGCTTCCTCTGGCTTCTCTCTCAAAAAATAAAAAATCATGCAACGAAATGCACGACAGAGACCTCTTGGAAAGCAACAGTCTCCACTCTCTTTATATTTATCTCTATGTCATGCATTGATGTGCATATGTTTATATTCACATTTACAAAGATTCTTTCGTTTATTTTATATGGCTCAAGGGAAAGAACAGTCATGCGTCCTTCCTCCATGAACTAAGTCCATCCTCGAAAAGGGTCAGACATGACTGAGCAACTAAGCGTGCATGCGTGTGCACACACACACACACACACCCCCCTACTGGAAATGACACATCCAACCATCTACATTTATAATGTGCTTAGGGGTCTGTTTTTTCCAGTAAGTAACTTAACCCATACCAATGAGCACTATCTTTGTCAGTACCAAATAACCCTAAAAACTCAGTGGATTAACACAACAGATGCTAATTTCCTGATCACATAAGACAAGATCATTTATCCAAACCGCTTCATTTCATTCCTGGGGTAACTTTATCTCAATATGTGCCTCTATAGGGGGACAAGGAATGGAGAAGCCACACATTTCATCGAGCAAAATCAGTCACACACCCACCCAACCGGAAGGGTGCTGGAAATACTGAGGCACAAACAGAATGTTTGTTGAGCATTAAAGTTTCTCTCCAAAGTAACCCCCATAATCATTTAATCTTAGTCACAAACCACCCATGGGGAAAAGTTTCCAGTGTAATAAGTTGTTTTCTTCTTCCTCGATTGGTACTCAAAAACCAGTAAAGAGCATCTGGCTCCTCTGTGAACTAAAGCGTGCTGAAGCCTCCGTGTGGCAAAATAAAATAATGATAATAAACAATATATGCTCTGAAAAACTAATTAAAAGAGCAGCTCAAATCATCAAGAAGCCAGATCAGTTTTAAATAAAGCTCCTTAAGGATCTTTATCCGTTAGACGTGCACAGAAAGCGTTCTATGAGTTTTTCCCCATCCTGTCTTTTAACCTCTCAAATAGCCTCCTACCCAAAGCCAAACGGTGGCAGGAGACGGTGCTGCTGATGGCAGAACACATGAGACTCCCCACATTTATGGAAGATGATTACATAACTATGACGAGAATGAACTTTCCACACTTTCCACAGAAAGCTAATGGGGAAGAAATGGGCTTTTATAACTCTAGCAAGAGCAAATTAGTCAGTAAAATCACTTTATGACCAGACAGTACCTATGTATCGATAGGGTGACTCTTGAAAGGGTCTGCTCTCTACTTACTGCTTGCCCAGTTCCTCCTGCTTTGGAGCCGTCTGGGGAGTGGGGATGGAATGATAGATTTCTGCCCTCAGCTGCTGTGATAGGAATGCCCAAGGGTGGGTTTCACTGTAACAATTATTCTAGGACAGGAGTTAGCAAGCTTTTTCTGAAAAGGGCCAGATAATAAATAGCTTAGGCTTTGCTAGCCATAGAGTTTCTGTCTGAACTCCTCAGCTTTTATTCCAGCTGCACAGGCAGACACAGACAGTATGCAGATAAATCATGATGGTTTTGCACCAATAACGTTTAACTTATAAAAACAGGTGATGAGCCACAGAGAGTCACAAGCTATAGTCTGCTGACCATTGTTTTAGAGGGTTTTTTCAGGAAGTTTTAAAGAAACATTGTACATAGAGTGAAAGGCACAGATCTTTGGTTCATGTTTCTGAATTTTGATAAATGCATATACGATCTAGCCAACACTCTAATCAAGTGTGGGTCGTTCCATCACTGCAGTGTGGTACCCAGGCCTCTGAAGGCAATGACTGTTCTGAATTCTACCATCAATCGTTTTGCCAACTCTTGAACATCACATGTATGAAAACAAACGGTACACACGCTTCAGTGTTTGGTCCCTACGTTCTTGCTAATGTAGTATTTGAGATTCACCCACATATCACTAGTCAGACTTTTTCACACTGCAGAGGGTATGAATTAACTGCATGAGCTTCACCATTTACTCATCCATTCTTCCACCGATGGACATTTCAATTGCTAGCTTTCAGTTTTGTCAATTACAAATAAAGCTACAACGACCTGTACCATTGTACACTTGTGTGTGTTGGGAGGGTGGGTTGGATGCTTCTATTATCCTTAGGTAATTATTGAGGAGAGGAACTGCTGAGAAATGGACGTTGCACTGTGCAAATACCCACCACACAGATCCCAAAGCACTTGTGCCATGCGCACTCCCACAAGCAACGGGTGAGTGTTCCTGTTTCTCAACGCCCTCAGCAGCATTTGGTGTTTTCCTCCCTTTTTAGTTATTTTAGTGGGTGTGAAGTGGTGTCTCAGTGTGACTGTTTTCAGTATGAATGCCCCGATGACTGCAATCTCCAGCACTTTTAGTATGCTCAGTGGACGCTTTTATAGCCCCTGATATGCAATGTACACGCAAGTCACTCTCCCACTTTACTGGGCTGTCTCTCTACATATTCAGGATATAACTCCCCTGGCAGACTGCAGGATTGACAATACACTCTCTCACGCCATAGTCTGCCTTTCCATTTGCTTTATACTTTTGATAGGTTTTTAATTTTAATGAAACCTAGTTCATCTTTTTCTTTCTTCTATCATGAGTGTTTTTGTACACACCAAGACTCCAAAGATATTCTCTTACAGCTTCTTCCAGAAAGTTTATCATTTTAAACATTTAGCTTTGAGAACTATTCCCAATGAACTCTTGTGAGGTATAGGCCAAGGTTCATTTTCTTCCACAGTAATATAAATTTCTGTGCAGCCTTATTCTAGTGGAACTTATAAGGACTTACTTGATGAAAGTGAAAGAGCAGAGTGAAAAAGTTGGCTTAAAGCTCAACATTCAGAAAACTAACATCATGGCATCTGGTCCCATCACTTCATGGCAAAAAGATGGGGAAACAGTGAAAACAGTAGCTGACTTTATTTTGGGGGACTCCAAAATCACTGCAGTTAGTAATTGCAGCCATGAAATTAAAAGATGCTTACTCCTTGGAAGGAAAGTTATGACCAACCTAGATAGCATATTCAAAACCAGAGACATTACTTTGTCAACAAAGGTCCATCTAGTCAAGGCTATGGTTTTTCCAGTGTTCATGTATAGATGTGAAAGTTGGACTATAAAGAAAGCAGAGCACCGAAGAATTGATGCTCTTGAACTGTGGTGTTGGAGAAGACTCTTGAATGTCCCTTGGATTGCAAGGAGATCCAGCCAGTCCATCCTAAAGGAGGTCAGTCCTGGGTATTCATAGGAAGGACTGATGTTGAAGCTGAAACTCCAATACTTGGCCATCTGATGTGGAGAGCTGATTCATTTGAAAAGACCGTGATGCTGGGAAAGATTGAAGGCAGGAGGAGAAGGGGATGACAGAGGATGAGATGGTTGGTGGCATCACCGACTCAATGCACATGGGTTTGGGTGGACTCCAGGAGTTGGTGATGGACAGGGAGGCCTGGCATGCTGTGGTTCATGGGGTCACAAAGAGTTGAACACAACTGAGCTACTGAACTGAACTCGTAGGTCATGGACATTCTGGGGTCACAACTGATTATATGGGATGTCTGGCAATACTCGCCCCTCAAACCCTCATTAGATGGATCCCAGCCCTGCATCAGGCGGTCTCTGTGAAGTCTGGTGAGGTCCCTCCCCTTGACTGCACAGTCCAGCCCTCGGCCAAGGACAGTAAATCCCCGTGAAGATGTATGAGTCCTCCCCTGTACATAATCCTCTTTTCTGGTACCCTGTCCCCAAAATTCCACCTCAGAAGCCAAGAATTCCAATCTCTACCTCTTAGTTCAGCAGGATGCTCCCCCCACCCGGTGCCTCCCACCTGCACCAAAGCAGAAAAGTGCTCCTGGATGGACAGCCAGGGCTTTATGAGGCTCAGTACCTATGTTTCCCTTCTCTCCAGGACCACACTGCCTTTGGATGAACGCCTGAAAAGAACAGCCTCATATATCTTATTTGGTTTTACAGTTGTTTTCAATAGGAGGACAAGCCTGGGTGTCAGTTATAGGATCAGGACAGGATGCGTAAGTCTTTTTCGAGTAGGATAATCCGACAGGGGGCTTCCCAGGTGGCTCAGTGGTAAAGAACCCACCTGTCAGCGCAGGAGATGCAAGAGACTCGGTTCAATCACTGGGTCAGGAAGATCCCCTGGAGAAGAAAATGGCTATCCATGCCAGTATTCTTGCTTAGAAAATTCCATGGACAGAGAAGCCTGGTGGGCTACAGTCCATGGGGTGGCAAAGCCTTGGACAAGACTGAGCACATAGACAATCCAACAGAACCAGAATACAGGCCACATATCATTTAAATTTTTCTAACAGCCAGGTAAAAAAAAAAGCAAAAATGAACAAGTGAAGTCTCAATGTATTGTACTTAACTGAACATATCCAAAGATGATCATCAATTGAGTAGTCCATAAAGTGCTTGCTTCAGCAGCACATATACCAAAATTGAACAAGCCATGTAAAAAATTATTGAGATGGTTCACATTTTTTTCACACATAGTCTTTAAAAGCCTGTATTTTACCCATACAACCAAAACTCAATTTGATCCAGCCACACTTCAAAGTGTTCAGTAGCCACATGTGGCTAGCGGCTATTGTATTGGATGGCCAGCTCTAGAGTGTCCTTAAGCATAAATTGAAGAAATGCTAGACTTTAGGGGTTTTCAAACTGATTTGTAGCACCTCCAAGTATAGTGATCAATGCACACTTCCCTTATCCGATTCTCTGAAGGAGAAAAATGCTCAGGCCAAAAACTTCCTTTATCTCACCAAAAATATAGGAGAAAAGATTTTTCAAGCTTTACAAATGCAAACCAAAGTAGCTGTTACAGAAGCAGTAACTTAATGTCACTCCACTGAGAATGTATTCACGTCCCATCTCTCCCTGAGTGTTAAACGTTTATTTAATGGTGTGACCTTTCCTGGGTCTTGATTTCCAAATCTATGATGTGAACAAAGCCATAAACTGTGCTGGCTAGGAGGCAGGGTGGTTTAAATTGACCAGGGAACAGAATTATTTGAAAAGGTCCTACATGAATCTTCTTTAGAGGCTTAACGCCACCTAATGTGGGATCCGTTTCCACAAGGTCAGCTTCATTTTCACTTTCGGAATTCAAAGCTTGGTGTTTCCGAGCTGCCCCCTCCCCCACACACACACATCACTTCTTTTGGGGCCCTGCAGTACCTCAGAGTTTGGCATATAATGCTTCAAGATTTCTTGAATTAAAAGGTCCAGATCAACAGACAGTCATATATTTACATCAACGATCCCTGGAGCAGGTATTTGAATTAGGTGGAGCAGGAAAAAAGCAAGGTGGAAACAGGACTTGTAAAATTAGGAACAGAGAAAATACCCTACAATACAAAATATGCTTCTTCCACCCTTTTTATCCAAACCACTAAATCCCAGCAAGCCTGCTCTCTCAACACGCCTCCTACCACGCCGAACACCTTCCACGAACACGTCAACTTGATGCCCATCACAGGATCTTTGTATGTGCTGTTCCTTGGCCTGGAATTTTCTTCCCATCGCTGCTGGCAAAGTCTGCTCCTCTGTTCTCCCCAAGATTCAGCAGAAGCATTATCTTTTCAGGCGTCTTCTCCATGGCCCATTCCTGACTGTCTTCCAAGTCATAACCATGTTAATTACTTCCCTAGTGTTTATCCCAACGGGCCACTGGTGTCTGACGTGTGTACTTCCTTGTGGTCTGTTTCCCCATGAGAATGTAATTCCACAGGGGCCAGGGGAGAGAGGGCTCTCTGTGGTCTCTCCTCTGCTTCCAGTGCCCAGTGTCTACTAGACCCCTGCCATACACACATGTTGCCTATTGTGCGAATATTATACCCTTGAGCTTTAGAGTTCTTAGGCGGGGAGAGAAAGAACCCTGCTCTGCTCAAAACCAATGGAGGACTCCGATCCCTGAACATATGTACTAAGTGATGGGAGGTAAATCAATGGTGAACGTTCCTGGAAATGTTACAAGGAAGAGCAGATCCCATGTTGAACCTGTTCTTTTATTTTAACCTTTGCTTCCCATTGCTTTTGTTCACTAAAAGGATACTGTCCATACACAACAGCCTGCCTCAGGGAACCCTGCCCCTCTGCCTGAATGCTAAATGAAAATGCCTTTGTTTGGGATCCTGTCCACCAGTGAAAGGCTACTGGAAGGAAGAAATTAACACATCCTCTTCCTGAGGCTGGCCATTCCAGGAGATATCTGTAAGACTAAATGGTCTTTTTTCCTTTACCTCCTCACTTCCCCCATCTCTGTTCTATAAAAGAACCTGGCATCCAGACCCTGATAGGATGGTTATTTTGCGATATTAGTCTGCCATCTTCTTGGCCAATTGGCTTTTTTTTAACAGAGTTGTATTCCTTGCCTCAACACCTTGTCTCTCTGTTAACTGGCCTGTTATGCAGGGAGTAGGGGCTTCCCAGGGGCACCAGTGGTAAAGAACTCTCCTGCCAGTGCAGGAGGCATAAAAGACATGGGTTCGACTGGGAAGATCCTCTGGAGGAGGGCACGGCAACCCAGTCCAGTATTCTTGCTTGCAGAATCCCATGGACAGAGGAGCCTGGCAGGCTACAGTCCATAGGGTCGCAGGGAGTCAGACACAACTGAAGCAGCTTAGCACACACACAGGCAGGAAGTAGAGTGAGCTTGCGTTTGGCCACTGGAAGGCACATGGTGTCTCAGACTATGGGCCTGAAGTCAGGCAGAAGAGGGACCTTGGCTTTAACACTCACTAGCTCTGTGAACGTGGACACATTATTGACTGTGTGTGCCTGTTTTCTCCTTCTGAAATGGGAATAATGAAAATTTTTACTTGAAGGGGTGTGTGTGTGTGCGCGCGTGCACACACACGTGCATGCATGTGTGCTCAGCTACTCAGTCATGTCCCACTCTTTATGACCCCAGTGGAATATAGCCTGCCAGTCTCCTCTGCCCATGGGATCTTCCAGGCAAGAATTTTGGAGTGGGGAGTTTCCATTTCCTCCTCCTGGGGTCTTCCTCATCCAGGGATCAAACCTGCATCTTCTGAGTCTCTTGCATTGGCAGGCGAATTCTTCACCACTGTGCCACCTGGGAAGCTCCCTGAAGGCACTGTCAAGATTAAACAAAATAATGGAACAAGCACTGGGCCTGGCACATAAGAAAGGTTCATTCATTGCGAGGGCACTATTAGCCATGAGGGTCTTTGAAAGATTGATCTTATGGCCCCAGCAGGAAGCTAACGGGGGATACCAATGGCCTTACAGACTCAATATCACCTTTGTTAAATTTTCTGGCCCTCTCAAATAAATAACACTTGGAAACTTTGAAGCCTGCCTCAACTATGGGTGAACTTCCCTTTCTTTCTGTAATTCTCCATAACATTTCAAATGGGGCATTTAATTCTTGGGGTTTGATTTCCTGACTGCAGTAGAAATAGAAAATGCAAGTAAACACCATATTGGAAACTGACTGTTCAATGTATCTCAGAATTCTTTTCTCATTTGTCATAGGCAAGGAAAAAAAAATAATGAGTTAAAGTTGTTTATAAGACAATCAAACTAAGATCCTTGAGAAGCAATTATTTTGGAGGAACTTCCCCTTCCCCCATTCTTTATGGCTTTACCACTTTCATACTGAAAGGTGTTTAACTGGAAATCATTTTTTAAAAGCAGCCATCTCATAATCCTCTATAAAATCTCTCCCCGGCAATAGCAGTAGGAAGGTTTGTACAACTCACAATATAATGGGGAAGAAAATCGCCTCCTAACCCTTTGCTACTGATCTGCAAGAATATCCTAGGGAGAACCGGCTGCGAACGGTAATTGCATTACTCCATTCCCTGCGAATTCTGATCAACCAGAACCATCAATCCAGCTTAGAGACGTGGGTCTGCTGACTGTGACCAGCTCCACAGCCTTTTCACCTTGGATTCAGAAGCTGTGACGAGGCCAAAGCAGCTCTGAGTGCAGACTTCCCAAGAATTTAATCCTTGGCCAATGAGAAACATTCTCCAGGTACCCGCCACTCACAGTTTTAAACACTAGAGAGGTTTGCGTCAGTAAAATATCCAGGGGGTCAATATGAATGGTGGGGCTTCCCAGGAGGTACCAGTGGTAAGGAACTCCTGCCAGTGCAGGAGACATAACAGATGTGGATTTGATTCCTGGGTGAAGAAGACCCCCTGAAGGAGGAAATGGCAACCCACTCTAGTATTTTTTCCTGGAGAATCCCGTGGATAGAGGAGCCTGGGGGTGGGGGCTGGGTACAGTCCATAGGGTCGCAAAGAGTCGGAGACGTCTGAAGCAACTGAGCAAGCAAACATAAATGATGCCAATTCCTGAAAGGCCTACCCATGTGCCAAAAGCAGACAAAGGACATACTCCCTCCTGATTCTGGAAAACACAAGGGTCCTCCTCAGTGCTCACTGTAAGGTTCTTTCATCTTACTGCGGGAGACACGAGACCTCCATGGGGAAAGCCCAGCTCTTTCTACCATCCCCCTCAGCTCTGTCTAGTAATCGTACTTTCAGATAATTGCATTTCCAGGACAAGTGTAATAATTGTAGGGAACGTGAGGGATTCAGGGGCTGATCAAGGAAAAGGTGTGATCAGAACTTCCCTGGTGATTCAGTACAGAAGAATCCACCTTTCAACAAAGGAGACATGGGTTGGTCCCTGGTTGGGGAACTAAGATCCCACATGCTGCAGGGCAACTAAGCCCACACATCACAATTAGAGAAGTCCGAGCTGCAACAAAGACCCAGCACAGTGGCCCCATCAAAAATAAAATTTTTTCTAAAAATTGGAAAAGACATGACCGAGAGAGACAGTCACCCACAACAAGCTCTGCTGAGGGAGCAGGGGATGGGCACCTGGGTAGAGGTGTACAAGCGGGGCCTGCTTCTCACAGCAGGGACCACCCATCTTAGTCTGCTGCCGTGACAAAGCCTCAAAGACTGGGCAGCTTAAACAGAGACACCTTTCTCAGAGTTCTGGAGGCTGGATGTCCAGATCAAGGTACCAGCAGATCTGGTTCCTGGGGGGAGACACCTGATGGTTCCTGGCATCTTCCTGGCTCGTAGACAGCCGTCTTCTTGAGGTCTGTTCAGGCAGGCTTTCCCTGGTGTATGAGTGTGGGAACAGACAGTTCTCACATCTCTTCCTCTCCTTAGAGGGCACTGATCCCATCACTGGGGCCCCACCCTCATAACCTCTAAACTCTCTTTTCTTGGGGTTCATGTTCCACAAGCATCTCTTATCGCTTTCTATATCCATACCTTTATTTTCCCCTTCAGAAACAGACACCTGTGAGTCAGACCTACTTCCTTTTCCCCTTCTGTTGTTTAGTCTCTAAGTCATGCCCAATCTCATCAAAACCTGATTCCCTCCTGGAAGACTCATCTCCAAATACCATTGCTTTGGGGTTAGGGCTTCCAACACAGGAATTTAGGAGGCCCACAAATATTCAGCCCAAATGCTTTCCAGAGGTTTACATGCAGAGGGCCAGGAAGGAAACTCCAGGAAAGGAAGAAGGGAGAGGGCAGTCATGAAAAGGTGGTATCTCTCAGCAGCACAGCAGGGGGGTGCTAGGCCCCAAACTCCAAAGCTGTAGCAATGTGGGCCCTTTTAACTACAAAGTCCTGTCTTACCAATAGGTGAGAGCTGCCTCCTGAGGTTTTGTGAAGCATGCAAAGCAGGCATGTTCCAAATGACTAAAATCTGCCTGTCGGGGCTATTTTTAAAGTAATTGGATACGTAAAAAATTGGGTTTGGCAACCGTGGAATTTTGAGCTAACAGATCCCAGCCAGCAGTGAAGAAATAAACAACCGAGGGGGGCCAAACCCGGGGGCACATAACAAGGATCCAACCCTGTTTTGAAGGCAGGAGAACAGACAGTGATCGACAGAAGCGACCCACCCCCTGACTCTGAACAGAGAGAGTCAGCAGCGGGGGCTGCAACTTCAGGTGCCCACAGGGCCCGGCAGGTGCCCCACAACCTGTGTCAACAGGACAGACAGGGGCCCCTTTAAGGAGAGATGGTTGACGTGGGAGGATGTGGAGCCAATGTGGTCAGATCATCCAAGTTTTAAGAGACAGGGGTCCAACTCCTATCTTTCATGCCAAGTCTCTAATAGGAAGAACGTCCCTGGTAAAGGGAATAAACTGGTAAAGAAGGACTAAGGACTATCCATGCTATGCATGCTTCAGTTGCATCCAACTCTTTGCAATGACATGGACTGTAGCCTGCCAGGCTCCTCTGTCCATGGGATTTTCCAGGCAAGAATACTGGAGTGAACCACCATTCCCTTCCCCAGGGGATCTTCCCGACACAGGAATCAAACCCATGGATTCTTTACCACTGAGTCAAGTGGTAAAGGGCTTCATTAATTAAAGGGCTCAGTGGTTAACGATCACCTGCCAATGTGTTAGACTCAGGTTCAATCACTGCATCGGGAAAATTCTCTGGAGGAGGAAATGGCAACCCACTTCAGTATTCTTGCCTGGAAAATCCCATGGACTTAGGAGCCTGCAGGCTACAATCCATGGGGTCACAAAAGAGCCAGACATGACTGAGCAACTAAACAACAACAACTCTTCTAGGAAAACAATGACAAATAATATAAATTTCAAATATATAGTGAGGCTCACACAAAACACAAAACTCTTCCCTGGCCACTTACAGCCTGCAGTAGCCAGTTTCAAACCTCTGTGTCTGACTCAAAAGGCAGATAACAAACACATCTTCCATATGGGCACAAGTGGGCATCAGAAGGAAAGTCAGCGCCAGCACCAACCAAGTAAGAGGCTAGCTTCTCCTACGATTTTTCTCAGCTGCTTATTTTTTTTTTAATTTTCCTAATGTGGTGAAATATACATAAAATTTACCTTTTAACCATTTTAAAATCTACAATTCAGTGGCACTTAATGCTTTCATAATATGGTGCAATGGTCACCACGCTCCTTTTCCAGAACTTTTTCATCCTCCCAAACAAAATCCTGTCCCCATTAAATAAGAACTCGCCATTCCCTTCCTCCACCCACAGCCCCTGGCAAGCAAATTCTATTTTCTCTCTGAATATGACTACAAGGAAATGGCAACTCACTTCAGTATTCTTGCCTGGAAAATTCCATGAACAGAGGAGCCTGGTGGGCTACGATCCATGGGGTCACAAAGAGTTGGACACTGCTTAGCGACTAAACAACAAGGTATCACATATAAGTGGAATCATACGGTATTTATCCCTTTGTGCCTGGTTTCTTTCACTTAGCAACATGTTTTCAAGGTTCATCCATGTAATAGAAGATGTCAGATCTTCATCTTTTCATGACTGGATAATGCTCCCTTGTACAGATGAACCACATCTTCTTTATCCATTCATTCATCACTGGACATTCAGCTTGTCTCTACCTTTGGGCTACGGTAAATAATGCTGCAGCTAACACTGGCGTAAAAGTGTCTCCTGCGCTTCCTGCTTTTGTTTCCTTGCGGTAGATACACAGAAGCAGTAATTCTACCTGTAGCTTTTTGAGGAATTGCCAAAATTCTACAGTCCAAATTACCTCACTAAGTTAAAGCAAAGACTTTCCCTATAGTGTGTTCCTAACTTTAATATTCTCTAGAGAGTAGCAGTGGTTTATATATTCCCCAAAATTTTATGGGTAGCTGAAAAATAGTTTCTCATTGTGTTATTTCAGTATGTTTAACTAATTTTCATCTATTTAACCCAAAGTCTATTGGGATTAGCTTTGGCACTTTAATCGGAATTTTTTTCTACACACACACAGAGATCACATTCTGCAACCCTGCAGAACAAATGACAAAGGCCCCATGGTCTTCTCTTCCCATTAACTGGGAAGATAGAATTACTCTTCCCCCTTCAATGAGGGGGGAGCCAGTGAGCCCCTGGGGTGCTGACTCAGCACATCAGCCCTTGCCCCTCCCCACCGTCAGTCATTAATGGGAAAGGGGATAGCTCAAGAAACACAGACTCAGCATAATGTAAGCATGACAAATAGCCAGTGAAAGAAGGTGGCTTCAAGGCAGAGAATGTCTTCAGAGATGAACTCAAATGAGAAAATGATGAAAACAGCAAAGAAATGCATTAAGGGATTCATAACATTTGTTTGTTCATTCAAGAGCCCCCGGTGCACAGAAAATCCTCTAAAACTGTGTGTGTATGCGTGCCTGTGTGTGTGCGTTTGATCGCCCTTGGACACCAGGCCCTCAGAGAAGGAATGAAGATACACAAATCATTAAGGAATCTTCCCCACTATCAGGAAGCTCACTTCCTCTGAGCAGCAGAGGAAGCAGTCAGACAAGCAAAAGACATGAAAAAATAACCCAGGCATTCACTGAGCTCTCGCTCTGTCCCAGGCATTACTCAGAGGTTGCCTTATGTCATCCCACAGTCAACCTATAGAGACAGGAACTGTTAACAGGCTTCCCCAGGGGCTCAACAGTAAAGAATCTGCCTGCCAATGCAAAAACCACAGGAGATGAGGGTTTAACCCCTGGGGCAGGAAGATCCCCTGGAGAAGGAAGTGGCAAGCTACGCCAGTATTCTTGCCTGGAAAGTCCCTGGACAGAGGAACCTGGTGGGCTACAGTCCATGGGGTCACAGAGAGTCAGACAGGACTGAGCATGCACACACGAGAGGACTCAGACTTCCAGTAACAACATGAACACCTCTGATCAAACCCTGGTTCCTAAACACTGTTAAACAAAAGGAACCAGAGTTCTCTGAAGAAGGGAGTGATTCTGGGCGCAGGTTAGAGAAAACAAAAGATGAGCCTGGAGCAACGCATGGTGCCACAAATTTAAGAAGTGCTCAGAAAGGGGAGTATAATTTAAAATGCATAAGAATCAAACAGAAGGAGCTCCTACAAGCAAACCTAGAATACTGTGAGCAACAGAAATGATGACAAAAGCAGATTATAACCTAAAAGGAAAGAAATATTCTAGAGTTATTATGTGTGTTATTATCACACACAATGATATAGATGTGAGAGTTGGACTATAAAGAAAGCTGAGTGCCAAAGAATTGATGCTTTTGAACCTTGGTGTTGGAGAAGACTTCTGAGAGTCCCTTGGACTGCAAGGAGATCCAACCAGTCCATCCTAAAGGAAATCAGTCCTGGGTGTTCATTGGAAGGACTGATGTTGAAGCTGAAACACCAATACTTTGGCCACCTGATACAAAGAGCTGACTCGTTTGAAAAGACCCTGATGCTGGGAAAGATTGAGGGCAGGAGGAGAAGGGGACGACAGAGGATGAGATGGTTGGATGGCATTACTGATTCAATGGATATGAGTTTGGGTGGACTCTGGGAGTTGTTGATAGACAGGGAGGGCTGGCGTGCTGTGGTTCATGGAGTCAAAGAGTCAGACACAATTGAGCAACTAAACTGAACAATGATATAAACAACTAAATAATAGAATAAATGGAGAAGAAAGGAAAATGCCTCCTTATAGAAGAGTTCCAATTAATACATGGAAAAGGGTTGACAGAAACAGACAATCACCATTTTTGTTACTAAAGTAATAAATTAGTGTGATATTAAGCACAAAGGGAAAATAGTAAACTTTCAGGGAAGGACCTGGCAGATGCCTTGTCAGCCAAGTGATGAAGGGAACTAGCACCAGTCATTGGAGAAGGAAATGGCACCCCACTCCAGTACTCTTGCCTATAGAATCTTGTGGACAGAAGAACATGGTGGGCTTCCGTCTATGGGGTCGCACAGAGTCAGACATGACTGAAGTGACTTAGCAGCAGCAGCAGCAGCAGTAATAGGATACAAAGATCTCATGTGTCCTCCACCCTTAGAAGGACTCAGCACTTTGGGCATCCTTTCTAACCATAGGTAATTTCAGTCTAATCAGAGGCAAAGGGCAGACAACCCCAAATTGAGGGGTATTATACCAAAAAATAAAAAAGACAACACTCTTCAATAATGCCAAAGCCATGTAAGATATAAACAAACAAACCTGAGAGGCTTCCACAGATTGGAGGAAACTAAGATGATATGACAATTAAATAAAATGTGGATAATCAATTGAATCCTAGGAGAGTACATGAGTTAAAGGACAAAAGTAAAAACTGGTTAAAAAAAAAAACAAATCCTAGGCTTAAGACTTCACTTTAGAATGCAGGGGGTGCGAGTTCTATCCCTGATCAGAAAGCTAAGATTCCACATGCCTCAGGGCCAAAGAGCACAAAAGGTAAACACAGAAGCAATATTGTAACAAATTCAATAAAGACTTTAAAAATGGTCCACACCAAAAAAAAAAAAAATCCAATTGTAAAATGACCTATGAGAGAAGAAATTTACTCACCATCAGGCCATCCTTTAAGGACACAAACGTTTTTCTTTGTGGGTATCAGAGAAGCTGAAGGAAGGACAAAAAGTGATGAGTACATACCTATCCAGAGACTGACAATGAGGAAGAATGGTAAATCAAGACTTTCTCCCCGGGTGGCAGTAGTTTGAATACAGCCAAGCTTAGTCCTAAGTGAAATCTCTTTGGCAGAAACCTGCTCTATTTAGAACAGCTGGATATCAACCCGAGGTTTTCAGATCCTCATAATAAAATGTCATTATTATGCTGGTGGTGAGGCAGTTTCTCTGGGACAGGAGCAAAGGAGAACGGCCTGGTGCTAGCATAATAGATGTTAAGAGTAGCAGAGACTGTGGCCTGTCTGACTCCTTTGAATCAATTCAAGACAACAAACATTTCTAGAGTACACATTACATGCGAGGCACCACGTCCCTCCCATACTCTAAATGGGGGTGAAACCCAAGGTTCAGCTTCAATTTCTGCTTTCCTCCTTACTCTTACCCTTACTGTGTCATTAGAACCGCTTTCCACTGTAAGTAACAGAAAACATGACTTCAGGGCTTCAATATCAATAAATCCGTAGGCAGGCAGTTTCTGCCCTTGCTTTGGTGGCTAGACAATGTCAAGACTGTCTCCATGATGTTGCTGACCTCTTTATCGTGACTGCAAGAAGGATGGCATAGTACTTGTCAGCAAGTGAATCCACCCAAGAGCCAGGAAGATGGGCAAGGAAGCAGTCCCGTGCTTCTGGCTCTTTTTTTCACAAATATGTAAACATTCTGCCTCCAGCACATTTCCTGTTGTCGGGTCGGTCCTGACTCCTCACTCTCTTGTAATAGCATTAAAAAAAATCACAAGCCAACCATGGCTTCAGGCTTCCCAGGTGGCTCAGGGGTTAAGAATCTGCCTGCCAATTCAGCAGATGCCAGTTTGATCCCTGGGTGAAGAAGATCCTCTGGAGAAGGAAATGGCAACCCACTCCAGTATTCTTGCCTGGAGAATCCCATGGACAGAGACTCCTGGAGGACTACAGTCCATGGGGTCGCACAGAGTCAGACACGACTGAGCGACTAACAACAGCAACCAGGGCTCCATGATGAGCATGCTCACATTTGATCTTAAGTCTGGCCAAACAATGAACGCGCTCTACTCAATGGATTGTTAGGGAATGTGGAGTGAGCAGAAGCTTACAGTGTGCTTTCACAGCTGGCCTTGCCCTCTTGTCCTTAGGTAATCCACCATGAGAAGAACATAGCCCAGGAAGTCTCTCGATCAAGGAAGATGAAAGACATCTCAGGAAGGTCGGACTCAACATGCAGTTTGGAATCTGCAACTCAATCTGGACCAGTCAAATGGCACTTGTATCACTGTGGACCCACAGATCCATTGGAAGGAAACACATGCTCATATGAGCCACTGTGTCTTAGCATCCTTTGTTACACAGCACTATGATGATAAGAACTGACTGATACATTTTTCATTGGCTGGAATTGTGTCCCATGGCTTCTCCAAGCCCCAAAGAAGGTTAAAAGCAAGCCACAGAGACTAAAAGAATTGGTAGCAGAAAACTGTCAGCCACACTTTCTGATTCAAATTTTCATTCTACACAGATTTCCACAGCAGCATACCCTGCTTTGGTCTCTCAGACACCAGCTATATAGCCTCCAAACACCCACTAAGCATTTTTCTTTGCTCTGTGCTGCCCTCATCTCAAACTCTGAGCACATAAAACTGACTTCACTCCATCTCTCACCTCAAAACTTCCTCCCCACATGAGCTGCTTAATACACTTTTATTATGACAGTGATGAACATTCATCATCTCAAGGTTAACTCTGATTTCTTTATTTGAATCCACATTTGGGATAAACATTATAAATAGCGTTTATTATATTCATTTATTGAGTGCTTGTAAGATTTCAGGCAATGTCCTCAATGCTTTGCAGGTGTTATCTCTTGTTGTCCATACAGGATAAGATTGGGAAGCACATATAATCAATTATCATCCTCACGATAATGAAGAATTCAAAGCTAAATTTTCACCATGGAACTGTTGGCAGAATCAGAACACGCCACATATTGAATTCAAAACCACTTCCTCTTTAAGCCCAGTATACTATGTGAACTATTTCATTGAATCCATACATTAACTACCTATGTATCAAATCAGTTAATGGAAAATGAGAAATATTAAATTTTACCAATCCCTTAATAATCATGCCTTTAGCAAATGTCTCTCAATTTCAAACCACTTGTCCCCTGGGCCAGATATTTTATGTGTATTATTCCAATCAACTCATACTTTTACCCTCTTTTTTCAAATCACTGAAGTTGAGAGATCAGACTACAGATTCTGTAATAATCACACTCCAGGTGAATGTCACTTAACTTTTAAGCCACTGCCAATAAACAGACAATTAAAAAGGCTTTCCTTTCTCATTTCCTCTCATCTCAAATCATTTTGTCCCCAAATTTAACTCAGTGTAAGACTGCCTCCCTCATCACATTTTTCTCCTGGCTTGTCACCACCCATGTCTGATATTAGAAACATTCAACTTTTTTAGGAGGAACATCATTCAAAGCCACAGTCATGAGGCTTTGCCCTACACCTGCCCGGGGACAATCCCTATGAGGAGATACAATTACACACCTAACATCTTTCAAGAAATACACTAACAAGGTGGGTGGAAGTGGAGTGTAACAGAACTTTTTCAGGAACTCCTTAATGTAAAACTTTTTGATGTTTTCACAGCCCACTCTGCCTATCAGATCACAGTTTCTTATTCAAGGACTTCAAAGAGACAAATCAACTGCAGTTTATCCCAAATCAGTTCTAGCAAGACTGGACTTTGAATTGAGTCTGAAGCAAGGACAGCTGTCCCACGGCTGGTCCAAAGCCTCTCAGCTGTGGTCAGTGAGAACACCAGACTCATCAGTGAGGATTATGAACAGCATGCTGGTGTTGTTATCTCTATTAATGAGATGGCCTCAAATTCTCCCCACCCATCTTTCTAGGGCACATTCAACTTCCTAACTCTAGCATGACACCTGACCTTCATGTCCCAGCCCCATATAACCCACAAGAGTCGTTTGTCTCCTTAGAACCCCAATAAACAGGCTGGGCATTATTATGACTGGCTTGAAACAGCAAAACTCATGCTACGTGTTTTCTCTTTGTCTTAGATCAGAATTTTGCAGGCTCAGAACCATGGCATCTGACACCAGATAATTCTGGGTTGGGAGGGGTGGTCCAGAGCTCTGTACTATGTTGGGCAGCGTCTCTGACCTCTATCCACTAGATGTCAGCAGCACCACACCCCTCGTTGTGACAACCAAGGATATCTCCAGAGCTGCCAGAAGTGGGCCCTCTTGGTGGGCAGAACTGCCTGCCTTCCCGCCGCCACTGGGAACCATCACTCTACACCACACAGTTCTCAGGACTGAGATGACTCCCAGCTCTTCTCGTTCATATCAGCAGCAGAGTGTCATTCACGGCAGAGGTACTCAGCGTTACGGGGGATTGATTTCACATTTTCATGGATCCATCTTAATTGGAGGGTTTTGTTTTTTGAAACAGCCCAGCAGGTAGTTGTTTTAATCTGCCATTAAGTCCACACCATTTCCTAAATGACTGCTTAAAAATGCACACTGCTTAGGCATCAATTTGTTTGTGTAGGATACAGGATTCTGCTTCTCCTAATAGGATCGTCTTCTGAAAAGGCAACCTTTTATTTTCTTTAGTGCCTACCTAGGATTCCATGTTATTCTCTAGAAGTCATCAGTTTCCAGGGAGGTTATTTATGAAGCTGTGGAGAATTGTGATGATGCTGCAAAGAAGTCACACTGACCTACAGAGAATGAACCAGAACACCAGAGAGCTGTTAAGAATAATGGATTAAAAAATAACAGTAATAATAATAATAATAATGAAGAGAATAGAGGGAAAAAAATCAGTGAAAAATCTGTTCTGATCATCTGTGAAATACAACCTTCTACAAACAGCAGACATGCTTATAGATAAAATATTTATGCTTTTAAAAGATTTTGTTTTATAAAAAATCATTTATTCCATGTGTAATATCAACATTAGGTTGAGAACATCAAAACTGTATTATTAGGAACCCAAGGTACAAAAAAAGTGATTGCTAAATATAAAGAGTAGAATCATGACTTTGTCAGGCGAAAGCTCTATATCTGAATCAACTGAACAAGAGTGCTAGTCTCCTTTTTTTTTTAAATTTATATAAAAACCTGTTTGATGTAAAATTGAAGGAAAGAATGTAAGTTATCCCTAAGCCAACTTTTTAAACTAAAATGTTGTACAAAGATTCCAGTGGCATTTCAGCTGCCCTTAAATTTTAATAATACTGAAAAATATTCTACTATCCCCAGCCAAGTAATTTTTTATCTTTAATTGGTAAGCCCTCATTTATTATTTCTAAAGCATAAAAATTCTAATATCTAGGATTTATAACTTACCCAGGCAATCGTGGCTGCAAATGTATTTTTAAGTGCACTCAAAAATAGAGAAAGCAAATGAACACTAGGGAAATTTAAGTTTGGACTACAATGAAAGAAGAAATTTTTTTTTACAACAAATATATCATCGACTAACTATATTATGCTTCATCAGTTAAAAAACATCCTTTGGCAACCCCTGGGGTGATAAGAAAGGCTTTCTGTGGAATGAGAAGATGAAATTAAGTTGGTAGAGAAGATTCAGGCCTTCCCAACATGGAATTAGCAGAGATCATTTCAAAATTGACAGAAGAGCAAAACCTGAACTATAGCGTGAAGATCCAGTGAAATATAAATATTATATATCGATCCACAGATGGTCAATACGTGCTTTTTGCTGCAGGCATTTTTATTCATAAAATAAGCTTTACTCAAATATTAAAGGAGAAAGGGGCAAGGAACAAAAATCACTGTTCAGAAAATGCCCACACAGATGCTGACACACAGGCTTTGCGGACCGCCTGGTGAAACCACCAGGACAAACCATATCCCTGTGAAAGGGGAAATCGAGTTTCATGTCTAACCTACCGTATTTAGCTGAATAATGGTCACCCAAAGCTTTCAGGTCCTATTCCCTGTAGACCATAAATGCTACTTTACATGGGGAAAAAAGGTCTTTGCAGATATGGTTAAGGATCCTTAGGGAGATATTATTCTGAGTTAGGGTCCTAAATCCAAAGACAAGTGTCCTTCCAAGAGAGAGGCAGAGGGATATGTGGCAGATTCAGAGAAGGCGGTCATGGGAAGAAGGAGGCATGAAGTGGAGGTGACTATAAGCTAACAAAGGTCAGCGGCCACCAGAAACTGGGAAACGCAAAGAGCGCCCCTAGAGGAAGCAGGTTCTGCCAGTCAGGCTGATTTGGGAGCTGAATATCTATATACTAGAACAGCGAGAGAATAAATTTCCATTGGATTAAGTCACCAAGTTTGTGATTACTTGATGCAGCAGCAACAAGAACCTAACAAAGCCACCATATTTCGAGTCCTCCTTTCTATTTCATCCCAGACTTCACTAATGAGTGAGTGCAAGAGGCTCAGTCGTGTCCGACTCTTTGTGACCCCATGGACTATAAGTCCAGAGAATTCTCCAGGCCAGAATACTGGAGTAGGTAGCCCTTCCCTTCTCCAGGGGATCTTCCCAACCCAGGGATCAAACCCAGGTCTCCGACATTACAGGTGGATTTTTTACCAGCTGAAACACAAGGAAAGCCCAAGAACACTGGAGTGGGTAGCCTATCCCTTCGCCAGCGGATCTTCCCGACCCAGGAATTGAACCGGGGTCTCCTGCATTGCAGGTGGATTCTTTACCAACTGAGCTATCGGGGAAGCCCTGCTGAATAATAATCCTGGCAATGATAACAACCCAGGACAGCACACCACTTCCTAGCAGGCGTTAGTGTTTACTATCTGATAGCCCCTCCTAGATCTTCAGCCCTCACAGTATCACCATATTTCAGGTGTTAGGATGTCTACTGCACAGAAGAGACACTGGTCCTTTGTCACATGGCCATCAGATGGCAGACCTGTCACTAGAACTCAGAAAACTGGCTCCAGGGTACTCTCCCATAACCATTCTGTGACACGGCCCCCTGTACAATTCTGTATCACAAAGAGCAAAACCTTTGGTGTGCAAAAGGACAGATGTATACTGCATTAAATTCAAGGGCCATTCATACTATACTGCAGTCTTAGACATTAAGAAGTAACAGGTAGACTTCCCTGGTGGTACATGGATAAGAGTCTGCCTGCCAATACAGGGGACATGGGTTAGATCCCTGATCCAGGAAGATTCCACATGCTGCAGAGCAGCTAAGCCTGACGCTGCAATGCCTGGGCCTGTGCGTCCTGGAGCCCAAACTCTGCAACAAGGGAAGCCAGCACCAGGAGAAGCCCACTTTCAAAACTAGAAAAAGCCTGCAGGCAGCAGTGAAGACCTAGCACAGCCAAAAGCTTTTTAAATTTTAGGAAAAAAAGAATTTTTTTAAGTTGTTTTGGTCACTCTCTCCACTTGATACTTGATTCTTTTTGATACATTAAATCTTTATACCATGAATGAGTCTATTAATTTCCACCATAATTCATAGAAAAGTAGTACCTGTGTGTAACATTAAGAGCTGAAGTCTTTTTCAAGTCTATTGAGCCAGGCTCCTCTGTCCATGAGATTTCCCAGGCAAGAATACTGGAGTGGGTTGCCATGCCCTTCTCCAGGGGATTTTCCCAACCCAGGAACTGAACCCAGGTCTCCTCCATTGCAGGCACACTCCTTACTGTCTGAGCCACCAGGGAAACCCACACCTTGAACCAATTATTTTACTTTTGAAAGCTTTTCCAAAGGAAGTGGAGATGGGCTCAAAGATCTCTGTTCAAGAATTTTCACTGCAACTTTTAACAATTAAAAAGAACTAAAATAATATCAGTCTGTAACTGATGGAGAACAGTAAGTACGATGGCACACCCCAATCTTGGGCTCCTATGCACCATGAAGTTTACCTTCCTGAAGAATATTTAATGATGTGGAAGAAAATGTTCATCATAAAATGTCAAGTGATAACAGCAAGGCACAGTAATATATATAGTTTGAGCCCAATTAAATACATGAGTACTCACATATACACTGAAAAAATAAATAAATACAAATGGAACCTACCAGAATGATGCTAGCAAGTATCCAAAACAGTAAGAGTTTTACAAGGGAATTTATTTTTAAATTTTTTTTTGTTCCTCCACAAGAATATATTATTTTACCAACAGAAGAAAGGCGCATACACACACACACAAAGACAAGGTTAGTGAAAATAACCACTGAAGTTTAGTAACATTTATCTGCCCATTTCTAAAAGAACTTAATTTTTTTGATTTGTCTTTGTTTTGCTTCTTACATCAGCATGCCAACAGTCCCTTCCGCAGGATGCTAGTTTAAATAGGCTAGGATGGTATTCTATTCAATTCCATAAAAGTGAAATCTGTGAAAATTCTGATAAATAAACCTCTGACTTTTCTTCCCCCTTCTGAGCTAAGAATATGTCACAGTTTGAATCATGGTATTTGTAAAAGGTGCCATGTACCTTCCAGCTACAGATGAATCACGCATTACAAATGGCTTATGTTTAAAACAAATGATCAGCTTAAACATCCCTGCCTGCCACCAGGTCCGAGCAGACACGGTATATATTCTCTCCATCATGTTAACTTAAGAATGGAGCTTGGTTCCAAACGGGCTTTGAGTAAGTAAGGTAAGACACAGGTAAAAGGAATGATGGGCTTTTCCATTTGACCCAAGCAAAACCACCATCTTCTTCCTGGTTTCTGGATTTCTTCCCTCAGCAGATACAATGGAAAGGGGAGTAGTTTAGGCAACAGAAACTTGAGGCTTGTTTGCCTAATGGGAAACAGTGGAAACAATCTACTGTCCAATATACCGTTTTTTTGCGTCTGATTTCTTTCACACAGCAAAATGTGCGCATCACATGTTTGCGGTCCAAAAGCTGAGCTTCTGGCATCTTACCGAGGGTGGAGAGGGTGAAGAGGAACCATCCAGGTTCAAAAGGAATGGTTCTCTCAATTTAGGACCCAGCAGAAAAGGGAGAGTTGGTAAGGAGGTCTGGGACTCCTATCTCTTTAAGAATTTTCCAGTTTGTCGTGATCCACACAGTCAAAGGCTTTCCTGTAGTTAATGAAGCGGAAGTAGATGTTTTCCTGGAATTCCCTTGCTTTTTCTATGATCCAGTGGATGTTGGCAATTTGATCTCTGGTCCCTCTGCCTTTTCTAAAGCTAGTTTGTGTATCTGGAAGTTCTCAGTTCACATACTGTTGAAGCCTAGCTTGAGGGATTTTGAGCATTATCTTGCAGTGTGCAAAAAGTGCGCAGTGGTAGTTTGAACAACCTTTGCCATTGTCTTTCTTTGGGATTGAAATGGAAAGTGACCTTTTCCAGAAAGGGGAAGTTCACTTACAAATAAAAACACTGCGGCAGTTTGCCCAACCTGGCGCCCTATAGTAAGATGCTCTCCCCTCCATCTCCGGTCAGAAGAGGGAATTGAAGCCCAGAGGATGGGAGTAACTCAAGGCCACCACACGGGTAACGGGCAGAAACAAGATGCAACCCAGAGGCTTCAGCCCTCGGGTCTCCACTCTTGGGCCGTAGGACTTGGATTCACCAGGCGCCTTCCACTGCCCACAAAGTGCTCACTCCCACATTTGTGACATGATTCTTGGCCTGCTGAGGACCACAATGTCCCTTTCCTCCTAAACTAGCAGCCAATCAACTTCACCCCCCTCCCCGCTTCAATATCCTTCATCGCCCAACAAAGGCTAGCACATTCTGATTGCTTATAACAACAGTGACTAAGAACTACGGTCTCCAAGTCCCTGAACACACTTGCACAGAAAGACCTCCCATTTCTTCACCCTAAAAAAATAAATGACCACAAGTCACTTCCAAAGTCAGCTCAGAACACAAGACTCGGAAAGGACGGACCTAGTCTAGGCAGTAACCCAAGTCCGTGTGCCTGATGCAGAGTCAAACTGAAACATCCAAGTTTGGAGCCGAGAAAGGTTACTGCGGGGCCATGCAAGGAGAAGGGCAGCTCGTGCCCTCATCAGCCTTGAGCTCCCTGAAGGGTTTCCATGAAGCACTTTTAAAAGCCTGGTGAGGAAGGGCGGGGGTCGCAGGGTCTGTGATCACCTTCTGCATGGTTCGCTGATGGTGAGATACCAGGGTGGTGTCACTGGGGTTAACGTTATCAGGCCTTAGGCTCCTGGAGGCCTGGGGCTCTGTGTTCAGGTTCATCAAGACTTTAACAGCTTCCATGGGGTTGCGGGCCGGGTTGGTTCACATTTGTAAAACAGCTGGGGAAATGTCCAGGCACTTCAGAAAGGAGCTAAAGCAGAGGATGTGGAGGAAGACCTGTCCCCAGAAAGGCCCCATAGGGTCCTGCTTGGTTACATAGGAACTGGGATACCCCTAAGATGAAAGGGGAGAAGGGGGCGACAGAGGATGAGACGGTTGGATGGCATCAGCGACTCAATGGACATGAGTTTGGGCAAGCTCTGGGAGATGGTGAAGGACGGGGAAGTCTGGCGCACTGCGGTCCATGGGGCTGCAAAGACTAGGACGTGACTGAGCGACTGAACACCACTCCCAAGTCTTCCACACAGCCTTTCCTACCTAAAGAGGGCTCCTAGATCCTAAATGATGCTAACTGACACCCCCTGCCTATACAGATGAAGATTCACACATGTTTTCCTATTGACCGTGAGGATAAACGAGGAAAAGAGAAAGGAACTCCTTTCCTATGGAAGTAAAAGAGAAGATTTGTTTTGAATGGTCCCTTAAACTAGGGCAAACTCTCTGAGAAAAAGGAAGGAGGCACCACACTGGGTTAGAGTTTGCTTTGTTTTTATGTGTTGTCTGGCTCTGTTCTTGTGATTTTATTTATTGAGGTGAAACATACATAACATAAAATTAACTATATTAAAGTTAACAAGTCAGTGAGATTCAGTATATTCACACTGCGCAGCGCTTACCTCTGTGCGTGAGTGCTGTCACTTCAGCCATGTCCGACTCTGTTCTTTACCACTCACACCACCTGGGAAGTCCCTAGCCACCACCTCCCCCTAGTTCCAAACATGGTCAGCACCCCAAAAGGAAACCACATACCCTGTAAGGAGTCCCTCCCCGTTTCCCCCTCTACCAGAACTTGGCACTAATCTGCATTTGCCTGAATGGATTTATCTATTCTGGATGTTTCATATCAATGGAATCATACACTGAAGTTGACTAGGTTGATGGTGACTGCAGCCGTGAAATTAAAAGGCGCTTACTCCTTGGAAGAAAAGTTATGACCAACCTAGATAGTATATTCAAAAGCAGAGACATTACTTTGCCAACTAAGGTCCGTCTAGTCAAGGCTATGGTTTTTCCTGTGGTCATGTATGGATGTGAGAGTTGGACTGTGAAGAAGGCTGAGCACAGAAGAATTGATGGTTTTGAACTGTGGTGTTGGAGAAGACTCTTGAGAGTCCCTTGGACTGCAAGGAGATCCAACCAGTCCATTCTGAAGGAGATCAGCCCTGGGATTTCTTTGGAAGGAATAATACTAAAACTGAAGCTCCAGTACTTTGGGCACCTTATGCGAAGAGTTGACTCATTGGAAAAGACCCTAATGCTGGGAGGGATTGGGGGCAGGAAGAGAAGGGGACGACCGAGGATGAGATGGCTGGATGGCATCACGGACTCAATGGACGTGAGTCTGAGTGAACTCCAGGAGTTGGTGTTGGACAGGGAAGCCTGGCGTGCTGCGATTCATGGGGTCGCAAAGAGTCGGACATGACTGAGCGACTGAACTGAAGAAGTTCAGGATTTTTCATAACATCTTATGGAAAAATGTGAGCGAATATTTTGGACAACCTGATACTTGAAACAACTGTGGAGGCACTCAGAACTAACCCTTCCATGCCTACACAGGCCACAGAACCAAACCAGATGCCAATGGCACTGAAATTAGGGTTCCCATAGTCCATTCACAGATACCATCATGGAATCGTCTATAGTCCAGTGAACAGCAAACCAAAAACCAGACCAAGACTACAGTTCAACTCAAAACAAACGAAAATGGTAGACCACCTGAACACTGACTATGGCCAATTTCCATTTTGACTCAAATCAACAGATTTTTCCATTCTTCCAGATGAGTGCTGGCTAATGAGAAAAGCCAAATGGGTTAAACCAAATTTTCTTTTTTGTAAATTCTGAAATATACCACCCACCAGAGTCACACAATGCGACAGACTCTCAGCCAGATGGAGAAACATTCTCTGCCTAGTGAAGAACCAGGAACCCGCCTACCAGTCCATCCTCTGTTGATTTAAATCATGTCCTAGGAGAACCACAGAATGTGGCTTAGAGAATGCAGTCCAAGCACTCCCTTCCCCGCCCCACACCACATCCCTCCTGATTGTTTACCACGTATCTGGGAAGACGGCTATTAGTACTCCTGGAAGCTCCTCCACCTCCTCTACTTAGGAATTTTCCAGGAAATGTTTGCATCAGAATCACCTGAGTGAGTGAAATGGGCACTTGGACACCAGCCCTGATTCTGGTCTCCGGGACTGAGTTGGTATCTGAACACCTATATCTGCAGGTGAGTGTCTGAATGATTGACTCGCCAGTGGAACTGGATGCCGGAGCTCTCTCGAAGGTGTGCAGGGAAAGAGAACAGGGGAGACCCGGACCACCTCCGGCAGCAGAGACGCCAGACTCAAGCAGTTCTTCTGCCGGATGGATGTTTCTATAGTTAATTGCTCTTGACTCAGAATCATCCCAGAGTTCAAGTTACAAGGAGCTCAAAAGGTGCTCCGTGCTAACCTTGAACCTGTGTCTCCTGCAGGTGGGGTTAGAGAGACAAAGCTAATTTGGGAGGCTGTGCAAGTGGGCATGGACAGAGGGGGCAAGGGGAGGCTTCATGAGCTTGGGGGCTTGCAGGTTCAGGGGAGAGAGGGCCACGGGGCTGGGAGGCGGGTGGCCGCATTTCTATTCCTGGTTCATTCGAGAGGTGCACCACGTGACCTTGGGCCTGTCACACTTCCTCAGCACCGCAGCCTCTCCATCTGTGAAATAAAGGCACCAGGGTCCCCACACAGGCCCTCCCGGGGCGAAGAAGATTAATGAGGTGAGGTTCACAAAGTGTGTAGAATGCCAGGCAACGACCAAGGGCAGCAAGGGCACAGAGTAACTGGTGGCCAGCCCCCTCCCCCCTCCCCACCACATGCACACACAGACACACTTCTCTTGCCTTTGAAAAATGGCACAAACTCTCTCTGATTCCAGTAAGGTCTGCAGACTAGCAGCAGGTGCGGCACCACCTGGGAGCTTGTCAGAAATGCAGAGTCTGGGCTTCCCTGGTGGGCCAGCGACTAAGACTCCGTGCTCCCAGGGCAGGGGGCTGGGTTCCATCCCCGGCTGGGGAACTGGATCCCACATGGTGCAACTAAAAGTTTGCTTGCTGCAACTAAAGATCCCAAGTGTCACAACTAAGGCCTGGCACAGCCAAATAAATAATAAATATTTTTTTTAAAAAAAGAAAGGGATGTAGAGTCTTTGGCTCATTCAGACCTGTTGAACCAGATGCATGGGGGTGGAGTCTATCACCCAGGTGGTTATTCCCTCCAGGGGAAGAGAGAGTTTGCTAAAGTTCCTAGCAATGTCAATCAGCAAGACAGCTGTGAGCAAGCTGGATAAGTCCCAAATTTCCGAGGAGCTCACATTCCAGTGCTGGATGGGGGTACAGAAAATAATAAAAAAAAGAATTTTGGAGAGTGCTAAGTTCAATGGAGAACAGAGCTCAAAGAGGTGGTGGCAGGGTTAGATAGCATCACCGACTCAATGGACATGAATTTGAGCCAACTCTGGGAGACAGTGGAGGGCAGAGGAGCCTGGCGTGCTGCAGCCCACCGGGTTGCAAAGAGTCAAACATGACTTAGTGACTCAACAACAAGAGGGCTTCCCTGATGGCTTAGTGGCAGGGAATACCCGCCAATGCAGGAGACACTGGTTCAATCCCTGGTCCAGGAAGATCCCACATGCTGCGAGGCAGCTAAGCACATGTGCAGCAACTGTTGAGCCTGGGCTCTAGAGCCCCGTGAGCCACAACGACCGAGCCTGTGCATCTTAGAGCCCCATGAGCCGCAACAAGAGAAGCCTCGACAGTGAGAAGCCACGGCACCACAACTACAGAGAACTGGCCCCGCTCGCTGCAACCAGAGAAAAGCCCGAGCAGCAGTGAAGACCCAGCACGGCCAAAAATAAACAAATATTTAAACAATACAACAGCAGCAACATAATGGTTAGGTCTGTGGACTCCAGACTCACATGTCCCAGGTGCAGACCCTCACTTAGCCACTTACTAAGTACTTGGGAGAAGTGACCCTCCCACTGGCTCATTTTTCCCATCTGCAAAATGGAGATAATGAAAGCTATCTCTATGGACTAGAGCTTGTCATACATTAGCATTGATAAGAGTCATCTAGAGAGCTTGTTAAAACTCCAGGTGGCTGGGTACGCCACCCCCAACCAGATTCCTGATCTCCTAGGTCTGAGTAGGACCGGAGAACTTGTACCTTTAATGAAGTCCCCAAGTGGAGCCGCATTCCTCTAGAGGAAGCCTTCTAAAACTTTAATGACCACTCACGCCATCTGGAGGCCGCAGGGAACTGACATGCTGGTTCAGGAGGTCTAGGGAGGGGCCTGGGTCTCTGCGCTCCCAACTCTTTCCTAGGTAAGGCTGCTGGAGCTGGCCCATTGCCCATGCTTGGAGGAGTGAGGTTAATGTATCCAACACATTGAAGATGATCAAATATATTATCTGTTACGGCATTTCTTTATAGCTCATATAACACCTTCTATTTTATAAAGTGATGGTGATGGTAAACAGCCAACCAAGGCTTAGGGTTTGAAACATCCTTATTTGATAAATTATAAACTCAGTGACACCTCATCAGAGCATAGGGAAAGGTTATGTTGGTCCATGGACTCCAAAAGCTTGATCTTAAGGACCCAGAATTTCCTCAAAGGCCATCAGAGGGGTAGAGAATTCACAAAATGGCTAACATCTAGAATCCCAAAACCTGTGATGAAATGATGAAATATTAACCAACTACAGGGAAGGTTCTGCAGAGGATTGAAAGGAATGAACAGTCCTAAAAGAGATTTTTAAAAAATGTTATAGTGGCTACATAAAACATCCAAGATAAAATTTTACAACAAATACAATGGAGTTCACATGGTCCTGGTCTTCCTAGGTGGCTCAGTGGTAAAGAACCCACCTGCCAATGCAGAAGATGCAGGAGACATGGGTTCAATTCTTGAGTTGGGAAGCTTCCCTGGAGGAGAAAATGGCAAACCACTCCAGTATTCCTGCCTGGAGAATCCCATGGACAGAGAAGCCTGCTGGGCTGTAGCATGGGGCAAGGCAAAAATGCATTTGGGAGGCAATTTTCAGAAGGATTTATCTATGTGTTTTTATTTGTTTCATTCTGTTCTTTCCTTTTCTCCTCCTTTCAATGGGATAGAATTTTTCTCCTCCACACCATGGAACAATTAAGCAGAACAATGACCCTCTCCTGGGATTTAATTCCATCAGGTTATAAACAACTTCAGCAAAATAACTAAGAGCACATATAAAAGCAATGACAAGGTCGTTTACCATGAACAAGCCACATTCTGTTTCCATGGCAACATGGCGGCAAAAGCAAATGACATCTGATGATGTTTCCATAATCCGCTCCCCAAAGTCTCACACCCTAAAAGGGTCCGCTCAGGGTCAGGTCAGGCTTCTTCAAAACTCCTTTGCCACTTAGGGGTGGGTGACTAGGATCTGGCACCCAAGCTCAAAGGTGAAGAACTCAAGACGAGACTTCTCTTGGAGCCGGGCAAAGGGTGATGTTAAGAAAGAGCAAATCTCTCTAATTGTGGACACACTTTCCCGTGCATCGCCATGAAAACCAGAGCGTGTCTGGGACAATTCCAAACTCCGGCAGGTCATTAGTCTGCCCCTCTGCCTCACTCAGCCCTGGACTTGCTTTGCTATCTTGTCTTCCTTTCTTTCAGTTTCAGAAGAGAAGCTCAGAGCAGGACTAATCAGAGGTGCTGGCTGGTTACCAAGCTCCTCGCAAAGGCAGAGACTTTATCAGGTACAAGCTTGTAGAGGTGTCTGCCTTCCAGAATGAATGGCAGACAGAAGTGCTTCCACTCGCTTCCAATTCTGCAAGCCCTTCTCCCTGGTGCGCAAGAAGCCAGGAAGCAAGACAAAAAGGGTGAACACACTCTGGTAGCTGTCTAAACGGCAAAGGTCCAATCTGTTCCATATAAAGCACTCAGACAATCTGTGGGAACAGTGAGGTGGCGGAGTTTCTCGACATCAATCTTAGAGATGGCAGAGGTGTTCTAAACACTTAGACATCTATGAAGGACTAGGGACTTCTTTAGCGGTCCAGTGGTTAAGACTCCACATTTCCAATGTGGGGGTAGGGGATGGAGGGGGAGGTTTAATCCCCGGTAAGGGAACTAAGATACTATATACTGCTTGGTATGGTCAAAAAATAAAAAACAAAAATAAATATGAATTTTAAAATAAATCTATGAAGGATTTACCATCTTGAGTTCACGTGTTTGCGTGTTTGCTTTTAAAAAAAGTATCTAAAATGTTTCACTTTGAAAGGAATCCAAATCTACTCAAGAATATTTAAATCTAATGAGAGCTTATTTCTGTGACTAACCTCTGTAGTGATGAGGACAATGATATTTAATAATGATGGATAGAAAGAGAGGTAGCTGGATGGATGGATGGATGGACAGAGACCTCAATCATTAAACCTCAATAAACCTGATTTCTGTTACTAACCTCCAATAATAATGAGGAGAATGGTATCTGCTAGAGATGAACGAGAGGATGGTAAGGAAGGGCGAATGGAAGCAAGGGAGGATGGATGGATAGATAGCTAGACGGATGGATGGACGGATAGATGGATAGATGGATGGATGGATATACAGATACCCAGGCAGGCTTTTACCACATGCCAAAACGTCTACTGAGTGTTTTGCTCACAACAACATGATGAGGTTGATATTATCATCATTTCCAATTTGCAGATGGGGAATCTTCATGATCTTAAACACTAAAGAAGTTGAGGCTGAAGTTAAAACTAGAAGGAGCTTACCTCCAAGTCTTAGCTATGACCTACCTGCTTCAAAAGTAGCCTTTTCATTTATCCTAAAATAAATCCTTTCAAGCTTCCAATGGAATGCCTGCCATGGTGGGTATTTGAGCGTCTGGCGTACATGTCAGTTTCTCCCTTGGTGACTTTTTAATCCGATTCATTCTGTCTTTCTCTGTAAGTCCAAGAGTTTCAGGTTTTACATAGAAACTGTTGCCTCCTTGCCTAAGCATTTCCTCATCATCAGGAAAAAAATCATCCAGGGTTATAAGAAACCAAACGGATGGTGAGCCTCTTAAAAATCAAATCCCTGACATCCTCTCTTCCTTTGGATGGTGACTCAGGGAATGAGAAAAGAAAATATGCTACCAAATGAACATGTGTGGTCTTTCCCATCCACGGCAAGCACACTCAGGGACAGTCTGCTCCCCAACAAAGTTAGATATGTCACTGGGACAAAGCTCAGATCAAAACCTAACATTCATTTCATAGCAGATTCCCTAGGCACATGAAATGAAAATGAAATAATGAAATGAAGTTGCTCATTCGTGTCCGACTCTTTGCGACCCCATAGACTGTAGCGCACCAGGCTCCTCTGTCCATGGGATTTTCCAGGCAACAGTACTGGAGTGGGTTGCCATCTCCCTAGGCACATATTAGGCCTTTTTCAATGGCAACATGGGGGTGAGTAACTTGGAGGATGACTAACTTAGAAAGCAAATTTAAAAACACTCTACGGAACACAAACGACCTAAGAGGTGAGGGAGACCTAAAGGTCTTTGATCGTTAACTTTTGTCCGAAGTTCACCTCTTTTCGCTGGCTGACTTTGAAGCCAAAGACCCCGGGGGTCAAATCCCTGCTCTGACCCCTCCAGAGCTGTGGGGGCTATAATAACCTTTGAAGCTATTTCCACAGTAGAAGAGAGGAGATGACAAGGTATGGTCTACAGAACAATGGCCTCCTAAAGACGACCCAGGCTTCTCGGGTGGCTCTGGTGGCAGAGAACCCGCCTGCCAGTGCAGGAGACGCAAAGACGCAGGGCTTGATCCCGGGGTCAGAAAGATCCCCTGGAGAAGGAAATGAAAACCCGCTCCAGTGTTCTTGCCTGAGAAATCCCAAGGACAGACTACAGTCCATGGGGTCATAAAGAGTCAAATGCAACTGAGCGACTGAGCCCACAGCACATAAAGATGACCCTGTCCTAACCTCCCAAGCCTGTGACTATGCTGCCTTCTCAGAAAAACAGAGAAGCAAGGTAGTAGATGGAAGGAAGGCTATTAATCAGCTGACCTTAGGATGGGGTCTCAAGGGTCCTTCCACGTGGGAGAGGAAGACGGAGGAGTCAGTGTCAGATACGATGTGAGAAGAACTCAAACCATCACCGCTGGCTTTGTAAGGACCCTGAACCCCAGGAGCACAGGCAGCCCCCAAGACCTGAAAAAGGCAAGGAAATGGACCAGACCTCATGCCTGCTGTCGGGGTGCAGCCCCGCCCACCCCTTGACTTTAGATAGGGAGACCCACTCAGGGCTGAAGACCTGCAGAACCATAATTGAACAAATCTGCTTCCTTTCAGGCCACGACAGTGGTAATTTGTTAGAACAGCAATAGGAAACTCATTCCCAATCTACGCCTTTGTAAATTCTTAAAAGGATTAAATGAGCTGTTATGGAAAGCCGATGGTGCCTTAGGAAGGCCTCAACAGGATGGCTCTCCTCCATTTCTGTAAACTGCCAGAACTGAAGTTGGCAAGGCTGCCACTTACCTCGCCAGTGGCTTTATCAGCTCCAACATCCACATCCCCAAGTGCCTCATGCCCCCAGTCCTCAAGGGACCATCAATTAAATTCTGAGCTGATGAGGCTACTCAAGTTCCTCCCAGAAATAGTTGCTTTCAAAAGACAAATTTGTGGAGTCACTCTGCTTCAAAATCTTTGAAGTCAGTCAAGGTCTCCAGCGGATTCCAGTCCAGGATTCACAACGCCTTTCAGCATCTGCTCTCTTCCAATTTCTATACCCTCAGTTCTTGCACGTCCCCCAGGGACCCTCCATTTAGTGCTGATCAGCTAACTGAGTCAATGTTTCTTGATTAAACCTCTTAAGCGTCTGGGCCTTTGCATGTGTCCTTTCTTCAGCCCAGATCAGATGCTTCTACGAGACATCTGTTCATCTATCCGTGTCCAAGCCGTCCTTCAGGGCTCAGTGTGACCACCCCGAGGAGCTCCCCTGAACATTGGGCTACTCAAGTAAATTAGGACCCACTTACTCTGTTCTCTAAGCGTAGAATCCACGCCTCAACTTTAGCAATTTCTCACACCATGTTACAACTGGTCACCTGGTGGTCTCTTCCAATTTGTCCTAAATACCAATGTCTTGTTTTAGGATCATGGAGCCATTTAAGGATCTGAAGACTCAGACCCCATTTTCAGGAGTCTACATGCATAAAGATTTTATATTTAACACACACATATATGTTTATATATATTTACACATATGTTTTATATATATATACACACACACACACACACACACATGTATATATATTACATAACATAGTTCACAAGCTGGAACCAAGATTGCCGGGAGAAATATCAACAACCTCAGATAAGCAGATGACATCCTTAAGGCACAAAGTTAAGAGGAACTAAAGAGCCTCTTGATGACGGTGAAAGAGGAGAGTGAAAAAGCTGGCATAAAACTCAACATGCAAAAAACTAAGATCATGGCATCTGGTCCCATCACTTTATGGCAAATAGAAGGGGAAAGAGTGGAAGCAGTGACAGATTATATTTTCTCAGGCTCCACTATCACTGTGGACAGTGACTGAAGTCATGAAATTAAAAGACACCTTACTTCTTGGAAGGAAAGCTATGACAAATCCAGCTAGCATACTAAAAAGCAGAGATATCAATTTGCCAACAAAGGTCCATATAGTCAAAGCTATGGTTTCTTCAGTAGTCACGTATGGATGTGAGAGCTGGACCATCAAAAAAGCTGAGTGTCAACAAACTGATGCTTTAGAATTGTGATGCTGGAGAAGACTCTTGAGAGTCCCTTGGACTGCAAGGAGATCCACCAGTCCATCCTAAAGGAAATCAACCCTGAATATTAACTGAGAGGACTGATGTTGAAGCTGAAGCTCTAGCACTTTTGCCACCTGATGTGAAGAGCCAGCTCACTGGAAAAGACCCTGATGCTGGGAAAGATTGAGGGCAGGAGGAGAAGGGGGTGACAGAGGATGCGATGGTTGGATGGCATCACCAACTCAACGGACATGTGTTTGAGCAAACCCCAGGGAACCCTGAAGGACAGGAAAGCCTGGCCTGCTGAAGTCTATGGGGTTTCATAGAGTCAGACACGGCTTAGGGACAGAACAACAACAACATAGTTCACAGGGGCTTCTCAGGTGGTAGAGAGTCCACCTGTCTATGCAGGAGAATTCAGAAGACGTGGGTTCGATTGCTGGGTCAGCAAGATCCCCGGAGTAGGAAATGGCAACCCACTCCAGTATTTTTGCCTGGGAAATCCCAGGGACAGAGGTGCCTGGCAGGCTACAGTCCATGGAGTCGCAAAGAGTCAGACACAACAGAGTGACTGAGCAGGTAGTCATAGTTCACAAATAATTTCAAAGAGCCTTGAACATCAGCAAAAAGAATCCAGCATTTAAATGTGAGTGCTGTCAGCAAAAGAATTCACCTTAGTTCATGTCTTTGTCCCAGTACGTAACTCACAGCCCAGTGCAGAGTTGGTACTCAGTCAATACTGGGTGGATGGATATTTGGATAGATAGATGGATGGATGCTTGGATGGTGGCTAGGAACATGGATGACTACTCTGTGTGTTTATAAATCATTGGAAAGACTCATCCAGAGACTTTTTCCTAATAACAGACAAATGAAGATTACGAAACCACATCAGAGTACAAGATGAATCATACTTCTTGGGCTAATCCCATTTGTGTGACAAAAAGGCATTGGTGAAAAATACCCTTGCTGACCACATGCTCCATATTGCTTGGTAGCTTCAGAAATGTTCCTAAGAAAAATAGACATGCCCGATCTGATGCAACCAGGATGAAAATGGAAAAACCAAAACAAAAGCATTAACTAGGAGATACATTTTCTGAGAGAATAAATCAAAGGATTAGGTTCCACGACCCTCATTACAGATGAAAAAGTGAAAGTGTTAGTCACTCAGTCCTGTCCAGCTCTTTGTGACCCCATGGATGGCAGCCCGTCAGGTGCCTCTGTCCATGGAATTCTCCAGGCAAGAATACTGGAGTGGGTAGCCATTCTGTTTTCCAGGTGATCTTCCCAAACTAGGGATTGAACTCTGGTCTCCTGTACTGCAGGCAGATTCTCTACCATCTGAGCCACCAAGGAAGCCCTTGCTTCCTTGAATTAAGGAAGAATGTGAGGTTGAATTAAGAAGAATGTGAACCTGTTTTCTCTGAAATTCACCTGGGAAAAGATTAGTTGTGGTTGGTCCAGAAATTGTGAAGCTAGGCTTGGGGTGAAACAAGAGTTTAAGACTCAGGCACATGCTTTCATACAGGAAGCAAATTAAATATCCAACAAAGGGGTTTAACTGATTACTCTCCAATCATACAATGGAACACTACATAGCTGGTTAAAATGTTACATCTTGGGACTTCCCTGGCTTCCAGTGGTTAAGACTCCATCCTCCCAGTGCAGGGGGCACAGGTTTGACCTCTGGCCGGGCAACTAAGACCCTGCATGCAACAATGTGCAGCCTAAAAGAGTAGAAAATAAGACATAATTCATAATATAAAAAGTTATATCTTAGAAGGACATTTAAGAACATGAAGAAATGCTTGTAGTATCTTAAGTAAAGACAAAGCAACTTACAGTGATCCCACATTAGCAAATATGTATGGACATGTATTGATGCTTCCGAATTGTGGTGCTGGAGAAGATGGGTAAGAGTCCCCTAGACAGCAAGGAGATCAAACCAGTCAATCCTAAAGGAAATCAACCCTGAATATTCACTGGAAGGGCTGATGCTGAAGCTGAAGCTCCAATACTTTGGCATGAGAACCGACTCACTGGAAAAACCCTGATGCTAGGAAAGACTGAGGGCAGGAGAAGGAGGTGACAGAGGTGAGATGTTTGGATGGCATCACTGACGACATGGACATGAGTCTGAGCAAACTCCAGGAGATAGTGAAGGACAGAGGAGCCTGATGTGCTGCAGTCCATGGGGTCACAAAGAGTTAAGACACGACTGAGCCACGGAACGACAACAATGGACGTGTAAGGGGCTTCCCCAGTGGCTCAGTGGTAAGGAATCCTCCTGCAATGCAGGAGACATGGAGACACGGGTTCAATCCCTGGGATAGGAAGATCCTTTGGGGGAGGAAATGGCAACCCACTCTAGTATTCTTGCCTGGAGAATCCCATGGACAGAGGAGCCTGGTGGGCTAGAGTCCATGGGGTCACGAAGAGTCAGACATGACTGAGTGACTCAACAACAATGGACAGGTAAAGAAAAGGGGCCAGAAAAACGGCAGCAATGATTATCTGTGGATGCTGGAATCACAGCTCCTTTCATCATATCTATATCTATCTATGGCGTCACCAACTCAGTGGACATAAGCGTGAGCAAGCTCTGGGAGTTGATGATGGACAGAGAAGCCTGGTGTGCTGCCGTCCATGGGGTCGCAAGGAATCGGACAAGACTGAGCGACTGAGCTGAACTGATACCTATCTATCCAAATATGGCTGTTAAGTCAGAACATTTTAGTTAATTAACAGCTTGCCTGTGTGTGTATTCTTAGGTAGAACAATATGGATTGGTGGATGTTTTAATTCCTACCTAAGGAAAAGCCTTTCTCTGGAAATAAATTCCTCTAACAAATGTGCCACTTTTTACCTGGCAGCAGTTCCAAAGTCATAATGCCTAGGGAGAGTCAATCCATCCTCATAAATCTAGCCTTTCATCTTGTAATCTAAGTCTGGTGACAGAAATTGGATTTCTGTCAAATTTGCCTCCTTGCTTTGGGGCGTTTTGCACGCTTGTACTTTCCGTTCCATACCACCACTCAGGGTGGGCCTGCCCGGCGCCAGGAGGGCTCCTCCTGCGGGTTTCTCTGCAGCAGCTCTGTGACTCAGTTCCCAGATTAGGCGCTCCTGGTCTTTCCATGAATGTCATAAAGACTTTAACACAGAAAGTCGCTAAGCCAGGATGAATGATGACCCGTCTCTTCTGTGTTACATTCAGCAGAACAATGCTTTGGGGAAGAAGTGTTATTCAGTTTAGTTTATTAAATACCTGCAGAACACCTCTTTTGTGCTAAGTGATGGAATGGATTTAGACACATATTTAGGTCCGATGCAAAAAGATGCAGCTCTTCAGAATGCCATCTTTTGCTGGGAACTCATAGGGGGTCTCTGTGATTGGGAACTCATAGGGGATCTCTGTGATTGGGAACTCATAGGTGGTCCCCGTGATGTGTGTTCAGGTTTCATGAAGAACACAGCTAACATTCAGCCAAGTGAGGAGCACTCTGTCCCACATCTACAAAAGATTCTACGCTTGCTCTTGGTTTACATTTAAGGAGAAATCCAAAGAACATTCAGGGCTCAATGACTCTTGCTGCAAGCAGTATCAGGTGGGACAGGAAAAGGGAACTTCACCTCTGATTCCTCGAGTTGATTTAACACTCAATACAGTTCATGGCAAATAGATGGGGAAACAGTGGAAACAGTGAGTGGCTTTACTTTGGGGGGCTCCAAAATCACCACATCAGCGACTCAATGGACATGAGTCTGAGTGAACTCCGGGAGTTGGTGATGGACAGGGAGGCCTGGCGTGCTGCGATTCATGGGGTCGCAAAGTCAGACACGACTGAGTGACTGAACTGAACTGAACTGAAAATCACTGCAGATGGTGACTGCAGCCATGAAATTGAAAGACGCTTACTCCTTGGAAAAGTTATGACCAACCTAGATGGCATATTCAAAAGTAGAGACATTCCTATGCCAACAAAGGTCTGTCTAGTCAAGGCTATGGTTTTTCCAGTAGTCATGTATAGATGTAAGAGTTGGACTATTAAGAAAGCTGAGCACTGAAGAATTGACGCTTTTGAACTGTGGCATTGGAGAAGACTCTTGAGAGTCCCTTGGACTGCAAGGAGATCCAACCATCCATCCTAAAGGAAATAAGTCCTGAATATTCACTGGAAGGATTGATGCTAAAGCTGAAACTAATAGTTTGGCTACCTAATGCAAGAACCAACTCACTGGAAAGACCCTGATGTTGGGAAAGATTGAAGGCGGGAAGAGAAGGGGATGACAGAGGATGAGATGGTAGGATGACATCACTGACTTGATGGACATGAGTTTGAGAAAACTCCGGGAGTTGGTGATGGACAGGGAGGCCTGGCATGCTGCAGTCTCTGGGGTTGCAGCAGAGTCAGACACGACTGAGCGACTGAACTGACCTGAGAGTGAGTCTAGGCAGCAGAGACCCTGCAGGAAGAGTCTGAAGTGCAGAATGAATGGGGCCGAAGACACTCGGCACAGCAAGCGGCATACCAAGGCCCACTTCCAACCTTTCAATCTCAAGTTTCAAATCCTGTAACTGTGTGTGTTAGTATTAGGTTAAGAGTCAGCATCTTCTGCAAAGATGAGATGGAAGTTCGGGGAGAATGAATGCTGTGGGCAAGACATCACCCTTTGGGAAAGGTGGTATTTGAGATCTGCTGTATCAACATTCCCGCTCACTGCTGACACACACAACACTCTCACTCACTTCACTGCTCAGGCTGCCCATCTTCAGGTTGCCAGAGGGGATGAACCAAGCACATCCTAAAACCCAGTGAGAGCCAGTTGGTATCTTCCTACCATAGACAAAATAATAAATCCCTCAGCCTCCATTTTTCCATCTGTCAGTTCAGTTGAGTTGCTCAGTCGTGTCCGACTCTTTGCGACCCCATGAATCACAGTACGCCAGGCCTCCCTGTCCATCACCAACTCCCAGAGTTCACCCAAACTCATGTCCATTGAGTTGGTGACGCCATCCAGCCATCTCATCCCCTGTCGTCCCCTTTTCCTCCTGCCTCCAATCCCTCCCAGCATCAGAGTCTTTTCCAATGAGTCAACTCTTCACATGAGGTGGCCAAAGTACTGGAGTTTCAGCTTCAACATCAGTCCCTCCAATGAACACCAGGACTGATCTCCTTTAGGATGGACTGGTTGGATCTCCTTGCAGTCCAAGGGACTCTAAACGGAACTAAATAACACCCTGCCCCCCGCTACTGTCATCTCTTGAAGGTGTTCTGATGAATGACAGAAAAAACATCTAAGTACTTTTGCACGGTGCCGAGAAATTCATGCTAAGACACTTCAGCTGTGTACGACTTTGTACAGCCCTATGGAGTGTAGCCCTCCAGGCTCCTCTGTCCATGGGGATTTTCTAGACAAGAACACTGGAACGGGTTGCCATGCCCATCTCAGAAATTTACCACGATCAGTAACCCTCCCTATTGTCATCACTTCTGAGTCTCTTTGCCTTCAAAGAGTGCTTTCAACAAGCATCTTTGTAGAAAATGTCGACTCTTACCTAATAATAACAGACACATTTATAGGATTTGAATTTTGACAGTTAGATTTCTTACCAAGAGACTCATATGAACTAAACGGGCAGGTCTCCCAGTAAGAAGGGCTCTGGGTAGGAAGAAGAAAGGGGAAGACTATGAATGGCAGGTGACGACAAGCTCCACAACGAAGCATTTGCCGTTTTCACTGAGCCCCTAGCTCTGTGCCTGCAATGTATCTGAATCGGTGAATGAATGAAACAGGCAAGCCGAGGAGAGACGTGAGCTCTGACAAGTTGATCGAGAAAAGGAAACCATGTCTACAGATGAATTCTGATCACTAACAACTTTTTCTTTTTTTGGACTCATAAGAAACAGAAGAAACTGAGATAATCATCTCAGAGTCCTTATTGGGTCATGAGCCACTTCAAGCCAGATAAACAGTTCAAGGTCAGAGTGAACTGGTCGCTCAGCGTCTCAGACTCCCCATCTGTGGAATCTCCAGGTGTCTGTCCGACAAAACATATGCAGAAGACAGTTGATGCTTCCCTGGGTAGGGCCCCCTGCAATGTCTGACCTTAGCTCCCAACTAAGTAACCCAGATGAATAATCAAAAAAAAAAAAAAAAAACAGTGAAAAACAGGCTCCCTTTTCACTGGGTCGCCAGTTTAATTTTAGAAAGGGCCTTTGCCCTTTGAACGTGAAGAGACTCGGGAATTAGAACAGTGGGGGGCGAGTTATTGAACATGCTAATCTTCTGTTCACCGTTCAAATGTACTGAAATATATATCTTAGTCACTCATCAGAACATCCTCAAGAGGTGGGGGTAGGGAGGTTGTTATTATTAGCCCATTTACAGATTAAAAAACTGAGACCTAGGGGATTAATTCAAAGAAGGAAATGGCAACCCACTCCATTGTTCTTGCCTGGAGAATCCCAGGGACGGGGGAGCCTGGTGGGCTGCTGTCTATGGGGTTGCACAGAGTCGGACATGACTGGAGCGACTTAGCAGCAGCAGCAGGGGATTAATTAACTTGTCCAAGAAGGTATCAGAGTTAGGACATCTTAACCAATATAGTCTAGTGAACTTTCTACTCATTTTCTAACATAAGACATGATTTTTTTAAATGTATTTACTTATTTTAATTTGGCTGCACTGAGTCTTAGTTGCGGCATGCAGGATCTAGCTCCCTAACCAGGGATCGAATCCAGGCCCCCTGCATTGAGAGTGTAGAGTCTGAGCCACTGGACCACCAGGGAAGTTCCAGGACATCATTTTTGAAGAGTGAAGTCAAAAAGAAAATGCCCCAAGCTCCTCTGGGGGACTTCCTCTTGACTCAGCCTCCAAATGAAGTCATGGGTTTCCAATGAGTCAGTTCTTCTGCTTACACTGGGCGTACAAAGGGAAGGAAGTGGACGGAAAAGGATTCTTTAGAATTTCAGGATCCAGATCAAAGAGTGCGCCAGAAAGTAGGGAAAAAAAAAAAACAACACCTGGCTTGAGAGAAAAATCAAATCTAAACAGCCCCACTATGGGCCAGTGTTTTAAACCTGACCAAACCTCTGAATGTATGCATGTCTGTGGCTGTCGATGGTACAGTGCGTTCTGTATATCATAGTTTCCTTTCTGCTGTGTCTGCATCTCCATCCTGAGAAGAGCAACTGGGTGAACAGATGCCAGAAACACTAGGGAAGCTTCAGAGAAGAACTCTGAGTGCCAGGCTCTGAGCTCAGCGCTTTGTACGTCATCCGTGGCTTGTGGGCTCTTGGGCCAAAGTACCTGATCTCGAATAAGCCTTGGTGATTCCAGGTGAGTGGGCTAGACCCAGCTGGTTGCCAGTAACGCAGCCGTGACCCCAGAGTGTTCTTTCTCCCAGCACTATCTGAGCGATCGCCCTCTGTGTGCTCCAAGAAGTTGTCTGGAGCTATGGCAGCCGTATTGCACTATGAGGATGAGATCCTGAGAGCTTATAAACTGAGGAAGGGAAGATGAAAAGATGCGAAGCACCCAGGACGCTTGGTGAAATAACTGCACTGTTCATGTAAGCAACTGTGAACCTGTTTCCCTTCAGGAATCATGAGGGGCAATAACAACTCCTGTATAAGACAAGCTTCTTTTAGTGGGTTTTCTGCTGTCGACAGCCCAAAGAAAAACAACAGCAAACCTATTGGCAGATGCTATGCTTGCTTGCTTGCCCTTGTACACATTCCTTCATCTTGTGAAATTACTACTTTCTCATTTGTAAAATGGGAATGTTCATCTGACACAGTTCATAGGAATTTTGTAAGGATTCAAAAGATAAGGGAAGGACAGTGCTTAAAAATGCCCTGACATGAGATTGGGATTGACATATACACACTACTACATATTAATATATGCAATAGATAATGAATAAGGACCTACTGTACAGCACAGGAAACTCTACTCAATACTCTGTGAGGACCTACATGTAAAAAGAAACAAAAAAAGAATATATGTATACATATAACTCAATCACTTTGCTGTACTGCAGAAACTAACATAACATTATAAATCAACTGTGTGCCTACAAGCTCAGTCATGTCTGACTCTGGAACCCTGTGGACTGTAGTCCGACAGGCTCCTCTGTCCATGGAATTTTCCAGGCAAGAATACTAGAGTGGACAGCCATTCCCTTCTCCAGGGGATCTTCCCAATCCAGGGACGGAATTCAGGTTCCTGCATTGTAGGTAGATTCTTTACCATCTGAGCTGCCAAGGAAACCCCAAATCAACTACACTCCAATTAAAAAAATTTTTTTTAATACCCTGACATTAGTACATGAACAACAAATGATAAATACCACTGTAATGCTCTCACTGTTTCTCACAATCACCCACGCATCACCTACTCTAAAATCCATTTCACAGACACAGAGACTAATGCTTAAGTAACTTATCCAAGTCACAACCAGCAAGAGATGAAGCTCATATTCCAAGGCATGCTCTGACTCCAGAGCTCAAAATGTTAATGTGGCTGTACTTGCCTTCCTGGACTGTCCCCAGCAGCCAGGGCAGGACCTGACATACAGAGGGGCCCTGGAGGTATTCGTTTAGCTGAACCTAATTCTGGGGTCCAACTATAAGGAGCCAAGGATCGGGACCCTAGAAGCAGCAAAGGTCCTAAGAACAAGCAGCTGGATGGTGCCAGCTGGAGCCGGGCTCTCACAGCCGTCCACTTCCTTCTTGTCCTTGAACTCAGGAACCCCTGCCGTTTCTAGGTGCCTTCTTCCTCATGTAGCTCAGCTTTCACTTAAAAGTCAGTTTCACAGATCAGTCGCCCTCACCTGAAACCAGAAACCCAACAGATCAACCTCACACAAAGCTCTCAGCAAGGGTTATTTTAAGAACCACGCTGAGTGGAAAACCAGCTGTTCTCCTTCAAAATCAACAGGGGGCAGCAGAGAGCAGCAAACCGCTGGGTTCCTAAAACATTCAAAAGGGGAAGGAAAAAAAAAGCAGTAACACACACACACACACACCCCTTCAACTTCAGCCCAGAAGCATCCTAGTGTAAAAATATTTGAGGTCATAATGGGTAGGCAAATTCGCATTCCTGGTCTTTTGCCAGGAAAAAAAGTAACAAAGACCTGAATTCTGGAACGATTTACTGACCGTTACAGCTTCCGGGGAAACAACCCAGCCTGTCTTGGGAAACTGTCCAACCAGGAGTCATCTTGGATGAGCTGAAAGGGGTAGAGCTTTTAACCCGAACAAACTCACCTTGTTAAATTTTCATTTCGTCTCAGATTTAAATCCGTCCTGGGAACAGCCGTCATCGGTCTGCTAAAGTGTATCTGAAAGATGCCCTAGGAGGAATTCTTGGTCTATTTTTAAATACCCAGGGCAAGGGAACACTATGTTCTACATTCATTTAAAATCCAGCTTCTTAGACCAGGATGCTGGGAAAGTAAATTAAGTCCCCCTCTCAGTGGCTTTAAACTGTGACAAGCATACGTCTAACAGGCGTGATCGGGATTTACATTTGTATTTCTTGGTTTCTCCAAATGGAGGAAATATCTTTGGCTAGCTCCACCTATTGAAAAAATGAAAATGTGAGTGGCTCTGTCATGTCCGACTCTTTGCGACCCCAGGGACTGTAGCCCGCGAAGTCTCCTCTGTCCATGGGATTCTCCAGGCAAGAATACTGGCATGGGTAGTGATTCCCTTCTTCAGAAGATCTTCCCAACCCAGGGATGGAATCTAGGTCTCCTGCAATTACAGGCAAATTCTTTTTTTTAATATAAATTTATTTATTTTAATTGGAGGTTAATTATTTTACAATATTGTATTGGTTTTGCCATACATCAACATGAATCCACCACAGGTATACACGTGTTCCCCATCCTGGACCCCCCTCCCTCCTCCCTCCCCATACCATCCCTCTGGGTTGTCTCAGTGCACCAGCCCTAAGCATCCAGTATCATGCATCAAACCTGGAAGCCAGAAAGAAAAACACCAATACAGTATGCTAACGCATATATATGGAATTTAGAAAGATGGTAATGATAACCCTGTATGCGAGACAGGCAAATTCTTTACCGCTGAGCCACCGGGGAAGCCCGTGAAGACCCTTACCCATTAGACCACCCACACGAGGTCACAAGCACCTAGTCTGTGATTGACGGAGCAGAGCCAAGAAAACCTTGGGATGGAAACCCTGCAGCTCCTGTCTCTTCCCTGGTTCTCTCCTTCTATCTCTTCATGTACCAAGGTGGAAATACACCATCTCGTTCGCTTCGACATATCACCTGCTGCTGCTGCTGCTGCTGCTGCTGCTGCTAAGTCGCTTCAGTCGTGTCCGAATCTGTGCGACCCCATAGACGGTAGCCCACCAGGCTCCCCCGTCCCTGGGATTCTCCAGGCAAGAACACTGGAGAGGGTTGCCATTTCCTTCTCCAATGCATGAAACTGAGAAGTAAAAGTGAAGTCGCTCAGTCGTGTCCGACTCTTAGCGACCCCATGGACTGCAGCTGAGCAGGCTCCTCCGCCCATGGGATTTTCCAGGCAAGAGTACTGGAGTGGGGTGCCATCGCCTTCTCCCCTTAACAGCATTAGCAGACTTGAATTCACTCCTAGAATCTGGGAGGACTGTAACATAGCGTTAAGTCTCAATCGAGGGCTTCCCTGGTGACTGAGTGATAAAGAATCCATCTGCTGATGCAGGAGACTCAGATTTGATCCTCAGGTCAAGAAGATCCTCCAGAGAAGGGAATGGCAACCCAGTCCAGTATTCTTACCTGGGAAATCCCATGGGGGGCAGGGAGCCTGGCAGGCTACAGCCCACGGGGTCACAAAAGAGTTGGACACAACCTAGCAACTAAACAACAGCAACAAAAAACCTCAATCACACATGGTTTTTAAAGCCAATCCAGGTCATACAAGCATTTTAAGTTAATTCTCAGTGGGCTAGACACTCGGTATTTTGTATTCAAAGGACGTTACAATGGAGGGTTATAACAATATATTTTTTAAAGGACTTTTACAACAGTTCACTAAATGTATAATAAAAGTTTATATAATAAGTGCTATCTGTGGAATGATAAATTAATCAATATCTGAGATAACGGAGGAGAAAACACCCTCACCACCGTAACTACCATGCAGCTTTTAGATAGGTCCCCAGGGCCACAGAAATACAGGACTTCTAAGAGGGCAGCAAACTTGAAGACCTGGAAATGCCAGAAGGATAAAAGAGGAGGAAAAGAATGACAAAGCAGTGCACACCCTGGATAACAAAAGAAATCAACAACATCAATAGCTGCTCTTCATGGCACATTTACAACGGGCCGGGCACTGTTACAAGCACTTTACCCACGTTATCTCAGTATCTCACAGCAGTTCACTGAGACAGGTGCCAATACAGCCCCATCTCAAGGAGAAACCACCAATGATCAGAGAGGGTAAGAAACTTGCCGAAGGTCACACAGCTAGAGAGGAAGCAGTACAGTTCAGACTCAAACCCAGACAGTCCGGCTCTATAGCCTGTATCTTCTGTCACCTGCTCAGTCATGCAGTCGCTCAGTAGTGCTTGACTCTGTGACCCTACAGACTGTAGCCTGCCTGGCTCCTCGGTCCATGGGACTTTTCAGGTAAGAATATTGGAGTGGGCTGCCATTACCTCCTCGAGGGGACCTTCCCAACCCAGGGATCAAACTCACTTACTCTGCACGGGCAGGCAGATTCTTCACCACTGAGTCACACTCAGCTAATCCAAATTACTCAGAGAAGCTGGGTTTCATAACAGGAATGGCCACCAAAGCAATGACCCTATACTTCCCACGCCTTGTCACATGCAGAGTAATCTTCTCACCTATTATACCACATGTTCAGAGGAGGAGGCTTGAGAAGGAACACAGCAGTTCTTATTCTCACCTAGAAGATGAGGGCTATGATGATGGAAGGAAGGCAAGTGCAGCCAAGACGCCCGGATGGCTGTGGTGTCCTTGAAAGTCCAATCTCAGACTCAGATCAGCCTTGGGTCAAAGTTCTTTCCACGTCTGCTAACATGTCACTCATCCTCCTGCGATAGCCACCCACTGAAACCATGACAGCTCCCTCTCCAACATCCACTTCTTGGCTGTTGCCAACATTACTCACATCCACGTCACAGGCACCTACAATCTTAAAAGCATCGCTGGGTGTAAGAACTTAGGAGCACGCTTAGTAAGCACCCGAAGTCATGTGGCTAAAAGTTACACATGACTTAAAGACCTGTTTCAGAGCCATTTTCCATAAGAAATAATCATCTCATAGGAAGCAGTCTAGGGTTTCCCAGCACCATCTTAGCCCATACTTACTAGTATGTTAATAGTATAAATATGGTGTGTAAGTGGTTGGAGCAACACAGTAGAGGATAAGCAGGGTACTGGCTGAGTAGTGATGTGAAAGAACCGTGTTAGTAGGCTAAGGAATTCTCACACATCCTGCCAAAATAGGAATGTGCATTTCATAAAGGCAGAAATGAGGCCTCTGTGCACACAACCTTCAAAAGTGTTTGGCAGCTCAGTTGTGTCCAACTCTTTGCGACCCTATAGACTATAGTCCACCCAGCTACTCTGTACATGGAATTATCCAGGCAAGAATACTGGTGCCATTCCCTCCTCCAGGGGATCTTCCCAACCCAGGAATCGAACTCAGGTCTATGCACTGCAGGCAGATTCTTAATGGTGGCTCCCATGGGATGGTGCAATGGTATGACCTGGATCAAAGGGTATAGGGTTATCTCCTGGTTTGAGACCATAGTTTTCCAAAAGGATAATGCCTTGACTATTTTAAATTTCAGTGTAAAATACCATGAATGCAAAGGATATCCTAAACATTGGGTTAGCTTTCCATTTTGAAACATTATGGATTTGCTTTCTCAACTTGATAAAAGGTCATAGGAGGTTCACATGTGTGCTCACGTGAACACACAAACACGTGGCTGGGCTTACATGGGCTTCTTCTGCCAATCCACATATTTAAGGGAAAGCCCACCCATTTGCCACTGGCAAATGGATTTCCAGTGAACTGGATTTGGTAAACCCATCATTTCATGATGTGATTTTTCTTTCTCAGTCTTTTTTAAATTAACCAAAATCCCCTTCCCAAACACTGTAGGATGTTTGTGACTACAGAGAAATCTCTCAGAAGTTACGTCTCATTCACGAGGTTGCCAACTGATAGATACAAAAGGCTGAAATCACCCTGTGTGTTTGGTTTGAAAAGTACAGAAAGACTGAGTCAATATTTAAGTATCAGGAGGTTTCCCCAATTAAAAATCTAGTTCTCCGGCTTTTCTTCATATAAGGTGGCAATGGAAGGTGTTCCTTTTCAATAGGGTATCCAATTTTCAGTTCAACACTGACCTCAGCATTCCAGATATCTCCCCGATCTAGTCACCAAGTGCCTGCTGTGATTTATCATCACATTTGCCCTGTGGTGTTTCTGATTAGCAGACAGCTATTTCTCTGAATTCATGTCTCTATCAAAGTGGGAAATAACATACAGACCAAGAGAGTTGCATGTATTTTAAAGGGCATAACTATTTGAGAAAAGAATATCCCTGTGTACTTAAATATGCCACCCTGACATTTCTGCTACCTACATGCCCCATAGAGGCATCTGTTTGTGACCCCATATACTCTGAGTTGGAAAAGAAGAAGCAAAAGTATCACTGTTTGCAGATGAAATGATGCCTCATATAGAAAAATCCCAAAAATGCTACTGGAAAACTACTAGCACTCATCAGTGAATTCAGTAAAGTTGCATGATAAAAAATGAATATACAAAAATCTGTCACACTTCCATACACTAACAACAGAATATCAGAAAGAGAAATTAAGGAAACAGTCCCATTTACCATCACATCAGAAAGAATAAAATACATTGGAATAAACCTACCTAAGGATGCAAAAGACCTGTACTCTGAAAACTATAAGATGCTGCTGAAAGAAACTGGAGATGACACAAACAGATAGAAAGATATACCATGTTCTTTCACTGAAAGAGTCGATATTGTCAAATTATCAGACTACCCAAGGGAATATACAGATTCAGTGCAATCCCTATCATAGTACCAATGGCATTTTTCACAGAACTAGAACAACAAAAAAAATATTACATGTTCATGAAAACACAAAAGACTCCAAGTAGCCAAAACAATCTTAAGGAAGAAAAGCGCTAAAAGAATTGCATGCTCGGACTTCAGACTATATAACAAAGCTATAGTAATCAAAATAGTGTGGCACTGGAGCAGAAACAGACAAAGAGATCAATGAAACGGGACAGAAAGCCTAGAAGCACTTACGATCAATTAACCAAGGACAAGCAGGCAAGAATATACAGTGGAGAAAAGACAGTCTCTTCTATAAGAAGTGCTGGACAGCTACATGTAAAAGAATGAAATTAGAACATTCTCTAATATCATATACAAAAATAAGCTCAAAATGGAATAAAGACCTAAATGTGGGACTAGATACTATAAAACTCCTAGATGAACTTCAGGAAAGTGTTGTTTGTTTTTTTTAAAATCATGTCCATTTTTACAAATCATATCCATGACATAGCATGGAAATCTGCTGAGAGCATCAATCCCTGATCTGGGAAGATCCCACATGCCACGGGGCAACTACTGAGGCTGTGCTCTGGAGCCCAGGAGCCACAACAACTGAGCCCAGGGGCCCTGGAGCCTCTGCTCCACAACAGGAAAAGCCACTGCAGTGAGACACGCATGCATCACAAGTAGAGAGCAGCCCCCGCTCGCTGCAGACAGAGAAAAGCCTGCTCAGAAACAAAGACCTGGAACAGCCAAAAACACAGAAAAAGTAAGGACACACGAAAAGAAATCTGCTGAGAGCAAAAGGAAGCATGTCAATGACAGTGAAGCCATATCCATCTCACTGGCCTTCACAGAGGCAGCACCAAGCACAGTGGCTGAATACTGCTCCTTAAGCAGCATCTGCTGAGTGAATGGATATGTGAGCTGTAGACAACAGTGATGAAACAGAGAAAGATGAGGATTCCCTGACAGCTCATTTGGTAAAGAATTGCCTGCAATGCAGGAGACCCCAGTTTGATTCCTGAGTCGGGAAGATCCGCTGGAGAAGTGATAGACTATGCACTCCAGTATTCTTGGGCTTCCCTGGTGGCTCAGCTGGTAAAGAATCTGCCTGCAATGCAAGAGACCTGGGTTCAGTCCCTGGGCTGGGGAGATCCCCTGGAGAAGGGACCCATTCCAGTATTCTGGCCTAGAGAATTCCATGGACTATATAGTCCATGGGGCCGCAAAGAGTCGGACACGACTGAGCAACTTTCACATGAGAGTAACATGTTGTATCTATTTTCAGTTCAAATCAGCTCTCTCTCTTGCAATGTTTCAATGTGCAAGGCATCTCGGGATGCCTTCTTGTCTCTACGAATCTGATTCTGGTACATTCAGACCCCTTGGATTTTTCAGCTCCAGGAAAGATTTTCTGCTGGACAATCCAATCCAACTCAACAAGGACAATTCAGTGCACTTGAGGAAAAAAAAGGAACATGAGCACCATTCTTGAGTTCCACTACAGGATGAATTGGGCCACACACACAGGCTATAATCACGCCCCAGCAAGGAGGCAACTCCAGCTTCATATTAGCAATTTTCAAAATGCTACAAGTACATGCCATTTTCAAAAATGCTGCAAGAATGATGTGCAATGATTATACGACAAGTACAATTTTCAATATGCTACAAGAATTTGTGACTTGCCTCTTCTAACAAATGCATTTCTTCTTCTAGATTTACTAAAAACACAGTCCTAAACAACTTTCCTCATAAACACGGTGCTTTGAAGAACAAAGAGAAAACAAACAGCAAAACAGCACACAAAAACAAACAGCATCAACCTCCTGAAGAAAAAGCACAACACGATCTTAAAAGGGATTATGGTGGTGAGGTTATAAGCCATTTTCTTTAGCATTCTCATTTCCCAGCTCTTTGCCATGAGGCAATACTACTTTACTCATTTGAAGAATAATAAATAAGCTTGCCCCAGACTGTTATTTTCATTGCTCACACAGTTAGTATAAACCACACTGAACTTTTAAAGAGGTGATTTATTTTTTAACACCTAAAGCAATAAATGCTAGAGATGAAAACTAGTACCTCACTAAGGTGCTAGGGCAGCTGCGACCCAGGGCTGTCCACCCGTCTCTGAAATGCCAGTAGAGAGGGCCTGACATGTGATGTGTTACAAGACATGGAGCTCCAGGGTCTAAAAGCCATCTACCCTGAAAGATAGTTAAGGCAGTCATCCCTGATTCGCTTCTTCCACTAAGAGACACCACAGAGAGTCACCAGTCCCGGCTTACGAGGCTGTAAGTAAAATGAAATGGCCGAGTACTTCGTCGGCACTCCTAGGCAGGCTCGATGTCTGCTCTCAGTCTCTGAGGATGGTGCAACCTTGGATGCCGGCATCCGTATGAATCTTACTCAGTTTCTTGAGTCAGAGACTTGACCCCACCAGTTCACACCTTCCTAGCTCAGGCTAGAGCCACAGGATTTCCTTGCTGGTTAGTTATTTCCTTTTCTCTAGTTTGGCCTGATGGTTTTTCTTTCCATACCTTCCCCAAGAACTCTTTAGATTAATACACCTGTCCCTTTTCATCAATGTAAGGAGTTTGAAAATGAGGGTGACCTCATTTCTACACTGCCTTTCTACGCTGGACTCTAGGCCTTTGAATCAGTAAGGCAGGGAAGAAAAGGGGCAAGCTTAAGAGGCAATGGGAGAAATGTAAAGATTTCTCAGTTTGAGTCTTGACACACAGAGCATAAGCCTCACTTTCTTCATCTGTGAAATGGGGTAACAGTGGTACGTAGCTTGTCCGGCTGCTATGAGGAGTAAATGAGATAGTATGTACATGACAACCCATCCGCAGGGTGCCTGGGAACTGCATATTCAGAATAAACAGTGCTCAATATAGTGGGTCCTTTGAGACAGTTACAGTTAATTCTTGTTTAAGAGACAAGGAGGTAGAAGAGGCGTCCCCTAAGTTCCTTCAGGCGTGATTTAATCATTTAAGGAGAGAGGAGAGGAATCACTTCAATGTAAGACCAGCGTACTCAGCTCCTCATGGGAAGGGCCTGATTGAATAAGCCACAACCACACAGACTTACATCCTGAATTAATATGTGTCTATGTAATAAGAATCACATCTTTGTTCTATGGTATAGATCTTATTATGTACTTTTCACCCCTCAGGAATAGTGAAATATCTAACACTGGGCAGTACACGTTATATTTGCAAAAGCAGTGTGCTCTTCTCCAGGTGACGCCAGTGGTTAAAAACATACGCCTGTCAATGCAGGAGCCACAGGCTGTGGCTGTGCAGGAGACGCAGCTTCGATCCCTGGACAGGAAGGTCTCCTGGAGGAGGGAATGGCGCCCCACTCCAGCATTCCTGCTGGGATAATCCCATTAACATGGGGTCGTAAAGTCAGACAGGACTGAAGCAACTGAGTACACCAAGTATGTAACACTCGCAGAGACGTGGGTTTTTGTTCATTTTGTTCTGTGCTGTATCTCCAAGGGTCTAGAACAGCACCTAGCACAGGGAGAATACCCAGTGAAAATGTGCTAAACAGATGAATATTTCCCTATTTATTGTCCAGTTCAGTTCAGTCACTCAGTCGTGTCCAACTCTCTGCGACCTCATGGACTGCAGCACGCCAGGCCTCCCTGTCCATCACCTACTCCCAGAGTTTACTCAAACTCATGTCCATCGAGTCAGTGAAAACATCCAACCATCTTATCCTCTGTCGTCTCCTTCTCCTCCCACTTTCAATCTTTCCCAGCAACAGGGTCTTTTCCAAAGAGTTGGTTTTTCACATCAGGTGGCCAAATTATTAGAGTTTCAGCTTCAGCATCAATCCTTCCAGTGAATATTCAGGACTTATTTCGTTTAGGATGGACTGGTTGGATCTCCTTGCAGTCCAAGGGACTCTCAAGAGTCTTCTCCAACACCACAGTTCAAAAGCATCAATTCCTCGTCACTAAACTTTCTTTATAGTCCAACTCTCACATCCATACATGACTGGAAAAACCACAGCTTTGACTAGACGGACCTTTGTTGGTAAATAAAGTAATGTCTCTGCTTTTTGATATGCTGTCTAGATTGATCAGAGCTTTTCTTCCAAGATCTAGCTTCTTAATGTCATGGCTGTAGTCACCATCTGCAGTGATTTTGGAGGCCTCTCCCTCAAAAAACAAAGCCTCTCACTGTTTCCACTGTTTTCCCATCTATTTGCTATGAAGTGATGGGACTGGATGCCATGATTTTAGTTTTCTGAATGTTGAGTTTTAAGCCAACTTTTTCATTCTCCTCTTTCACTTTCATCAAGAGACTTTTTAGTTCTTTGCTTTCTGCCATAAGGGTGTGTCATCTGCATATCTGAGGTTATTGATATTTCTCCTGGCAATCTTGATTCCAGCTTGTGCTTCATCCAGCCCAGGATTTCACCTGCTATACTCTGCATATAAGTTAAATAAGCAGGGTGACAACATACAGCCTTGATGTACTCCTTTCCTGATTTGCAACCAGTCTGTTGTTTCATGTCTAGTTCTAACTGTTGCTTCTTGACCTGCATACAGAATTCACAGGAGGCGGGTCAGGTGGTCTGGTATTCCCATCTTTTTCAGAATTTTCCACAGTTTGTTGTGATCCACACAGTCAAAGGCTTTGGCATAGTCAATAAAGCAAAAGTATATGTTTTTCTGGAACTCTCTTGCTTTTTTGATGATCCAGCAGATGTTGGCAATTTGATCTCTGGTTCCTCTGCCTTTTCTAAATCCAGCTTGAACATCTGGAAGTTCATGGTTCATGTACTGAATTTATTGTTCACCTCCTCCGAAAACTGGGTGGAAAAATTGGTTACCTTTGCTCTCAAGGTCAATCGAAGTATATACATCTGGACTGACACTGAAAAGTATTCATTTAAGTTTGATTTTGTAAATAATTTTGCTTCAGTGGTTTTTGTACTTTATTCATCTTTTTGGCATGCCACACAGGGGATCTTAGTTCCCTGACCGAGGACTGAACTTGTGCCCCGCGCAGTGGAATCTTACACACTGGACCACCAAGGAAGTCCCGGCCTCGGTGCCTATCATCTGAGCGATTGTATTCAAGTGCAGCAGATTCTACACAGCAGGTAAACGGGAATATTGGACACAGGGGCGTCCACTGTTATTATCTACCTAGGTTCTCTTTTACCTCCTCTGCTCTGGGGGTGCACGCTAGGTGTGGTTAGGGTGGGGACCGGCACGCTCTACCAGGAAGGATGCAGCCTCAACCAATCCGATGGTACTGTGTTTGGTTCAGGAATGGACCATGACAGCACGAGGCTGTTTTGGTCCTTCTAGGATGTATCTGCAGAGCTGTTTATGGAGGAGAGAGAGAGAAGACAGGGAAGCCTGGTGTGCTGCAGTCCATCGGGCCACAAAGAGTCGGACCTGACTTAGCGACTGAACAGCAAATGTTTATAGGTAGGGTTGCTAAACATCTTGGGTAAAGATACTTCCTACATACAGAAAATCTGGGCAACTGTGCAGGAAACAAAGAGAGCGAGAGAAAGAGAGACAGAGCCAGATTTGATGACATTGATCAGGTTCCTGGGTTCAGCTGTGTCTGCAGCCAGCCTCCCACCTGCATTTCTATTGTGTTGAACCCAGAACTTCTATTGCTAGAGGGTAATTGAAAGAATCTAACAATGTACACACTACTATACATAAAACTGGTAACTAATAAGGACCTAATGTATAGTACAGGGAACTCAATACTCTGTAATGCTCTACATGAGAAAAGACCCTAAAAAGAGGGGATGTATGTATACGGATAACTGATTCACTTTACTGTACACCTGAAACTAACACGACATTGTAAACAAACTATAAGAAATTGAAAAAAAATTGTTAAGGTTAGCAAATATAATACAAAAATAATATATCCCTTTAAGTTATACTTCAAATCATTCCAGTTTTAAGACTTTTTTAAAGTTTTTATTTTGACTGAAACATGTACAGGTTGAAAATCAAAGGGGAATCTAGGAGGCATACATGCTCTCAGCTATAACGATTTTTAATATATTTGTGGACTTTATACACTCTTAATCCTTTTTAGTTCCAAAACAGAAATGTTTGAGACTCTCAAGCAAACATGTAAGAACTGCTTCAGCCAACTGAACATGATAAACACATTTGGGGTTGAACAGCCGAAATCAGTATTTATTTTTCCTTTTCCTGAGAGTATACATTAGCAAGAAACCTACAATAACAGTGGTTACCAATTTCCTGGGTTTTTCAGTTCCACAATTACCCACTAAATTAGAGTGAACTAATTCAAAGGCAAAGGGAGGTGGTTCCTACAATGTCCAGATACTTGGGTGAAATACATCGCTTGTGAGCATCTGTCTTCCTGAGAAACACCATTTTGAGCAGCTCATCTCAGCCCTGGAATCCAGGGATGGTGCGGAGGGATGAGGGCTTGGTGGTCCCTCAGCGCTCCTTTCGATGACAAGAGTCGGATGCTAATTCTGAAAACTGAGTGCACAGTAACAGACACAGTCCAGGCAGGGCCTCTGGCTCAGTGTGACCAGTCACACAACGTTGCTCAGAAGCATCACGACGCCCGAGGTTTTCACAGGAGAGTAGCACAGGTTTCTGCGTACATCCATTTTTCACTCCACACTAAAGCGCAGCTGTTTGGCTGATTTATCCAAAGAAGCACTGATTTCTTCTTATTCAAATAAAAAGCATTTCATAAAAATCCTTCCTGCCTCTTACATGGCACATGAAAAATTGATATCTTTCATTTAATGACTAAGGTACAGAGAATACTTGGCAATCAAAATCAGAGGAGTAACATGAAAACTTGACAGATAATTTAATTGGATGCCATGCTTTATTCTAAGAATTAAAGAAAAAAATGTTAACTTCTATGCCCACTGTCAGGCTAACATCTGCTAAGAAATATATACACCTCTGTATACACAAAATGCATATTATATATAATTATATGTAACTTGCTTCTATAGTAAAATGTTGTATATAACATATTTATAAGTTACATAGAATTAAATAGATTTGTGTTTATATATTTATATTACATATAAGCATAGTTAATGCAAAATACAACTTATAAAGAAATAATTATATATTTCTAATTTATGATTATATTAGTTATAAATCTATATAACTACATTTCATATGATTACTATAATTACCTATATATACATTTTGTTACCTAGAAGCAAACTTCTTAGGAGAACTAGGTGGCAAAACTGAACTGTTACAATGCCAACAAAAGGTCCAAATTGTGTTGTACAATTTCTGTCCATAAATTTTCATGAATTTCCTTCTCAAAAGCCAGATGCTGCTTTGCATTGGTTTTTATTGTTCTGTGTTGATGTATCTGAACAGAGTTCATCTCAAACTGAGGGTGACTTCAATCATATTTTACTATAATGTGGTGTTTGAGTGTGTCCTAGAAACCATGAAATTCTGGGCTGTATTTATCCTTATAAATGCCCAAGTTTGATAAAAATGTACTGAGCTGTGTTTGTAAACAGGAAGTATTCTGAAGTATACAAATAACTCATGGATTTAATGAGATTTTTGAAAAGTCCTCAATGCCAAGAACTAACAACAACTGTAACTTTTGACTCTTCACACCACGTCTTCCGTGAAACCATTCTCCAGACGGCTCTGAACGCTAAGTCATGAATGCTGTCACTTGAGTCGTATCCGACCTTTGTGATCCCATGGACTATAGTCCCCCCAGGCTCCCTCTGTTCATGGGATTCTCCAGACATGAATACTGGAGTGGGCTACCATGCCCTCCTCCAAGGGATCTTCCTAATCCAGGGATCAAAGCCGCATCTCTTACACTGGCAAGCAGGTTCTTTACCACTAGTACCACCTGGGAAGCCCGATGGTTCTGAATACTTGGAAGGAACCAGAAGTAGAATATTTACTCAAAATCCTTCAGTAATGATATGACACCTCTTTCTACAACAGGTCTGCTTTTCAAAAGTTTAGTCATGCTCAAATCACAGTTTTTAACAAAAAGGGACGTTAACAATCTGATGAGATCTTTAAAAACATCCTTTCAACCGAATTTTTACTGTGAAGTAGATTTTCTTATACTTAATTGCTTACATTTTATAATCACAATCTCATCACACTAAAATTTTCTCCAAATTTCTAAAATAACCAAGTTTCAGGGAGATGTATGAGGCCTTGAAATTCACCAGAGAGAGAGTTTTGGAGGTCCTTATGCAGAAGAATTGTGCCAAAAAGATCTTGCTTCTTTCTTGTAAGAGATGGAATCTGCTGGCCAGTCAAGACCGGCAGGCCTCCAGTTTCTTCAGGTTGGTGGAGATAATTCTCTCCCTCCTGATCTCCTTCCTTCCTTCTTTCTTTATAAGATTGTTTATGGAGTGCCTGCTTTGTGCCAGGTAGGCAGGGCTCTGGAGACAAGGGAGTAAGTTGAGATATCCACTGCCCCCACCCTTCTGGAGACACAGGAAGGAAGGCTGCAGACTTCTGGAATCATCCTTTTTTTTAACTTTTTATTTTGTATTGGAGTACAGCCGACTTAACGATGTTGTAATAGTTTCAGGTGAACAGTGAAGAATTGATGCTTTTGAGCTGAGGTGCTGGAGGAGACTCTTGAGAGTCCCTTGGACTGCAAGGAGATCCAACCAGTCCACCCTAAAGGAAATCAGTCCTGGATATTCATTGGAAGGACTGATGCTGAAGCTGAAACTCCAATACTTTGGCCACCTGATACGAAGAACTGGGTCAGTGGAAAAGACTCTGATGCTGGGAAAGATTGAAGGCAGGAGGAGAAGGGGACGACAGAGGATGAGATGGTTGGATGGCATTACCAATTCTATGGACATGGGTTTGAGTAAGCTCCAGGAGTTGGTGATGGACAGGGAAGCCTGGCGTGCCGCAGTCCATGGGGTCCCAAAGAGTCAGACACAACTGAGCGACTGAACTGAACTGGACAGTAAAGGGATTCAGCCATACATATATGTGTATCCATTTTCCCCGAAACTCACCTCTCATCCAGGCTGCCACATAACACTGAGCAGAGTTCCTGTACTATACAGTAGGACCATGTTGGTTATCTATTTTAAATATAGCAACGTATACGTGTCCATCTCAGATTCGCTAACCACCCTTTTCTCCCATCCCTCCCCCCTCCCAGCAACCAGAAGTTCATTCTATAAGTCCTTGAACCTCAAGTTCATTTGTATCATTTTAGATCCCATACATAAGGATCTCATACAATAGTTCTTCTCTGACTTACTTCACTCAGTATGGCAATCTCTAGATCCAGCAGTGTTGCAGCAAATGGCATTATTTCCTTCTTTTTAATGGCTGAGTAATATTCCCTTGTATGTATAATCACATTTTCTTTACCCATCCCTCTGGTCAATGGACATTTAGGTTGCTTCCAAATCCTGAATATGGGGGTGCATGTATCGTTTGGATCATGGTTTTCTCCGGATATATACCCAGGAGCAGAACTGCAGGGTCATATGGTAGTTTTATTTTATTTTGTTTGGTGAGGAACCTCCATACTGTTCTCCATAGTGGCTGCACCAATTTACACCCCTACCAACAGTGTCAGGAAGAGGAACCATCCATCCTCAAGCTGCTGCCAGGCTGTGCTGGACCCTGAGTGATGCATATGAGAGCTCAGACCTAAGGGAAAGCCAGCCTGTGAGAACAACGACCTCAGTCCACAGGGAACATTTTTCCTTAATGAAACTATGAATGGATGAAAAAACTCACCAATTGCCTAAAATCAGAGAGACTGCAAGTCATTAGAGCAAACTCTGGGAATACATGAAAACTGGAGAAATCTTATTGGCACGGTGGCTGGAAAGACCATGTTTTCCCTATGAGGTAAGTGCAGGACATCTACTCACTGAAAGGTCAGGTGGAGACCGTCGACGTCATCGGCATTTACAATCACAAATTCTCCCCAGCTGCTGAACCAATAACTGCACCTACGCTTGGGCCAAGTGCCTTGAGAGCACCATACACAACATTTTCAGCCAGTTGGTATAACTAAACATGAACCGTCAATTTCTTAATCCTGAATAAGTCATTTTTGCTCCAGGTAATGAGCTTTTTATTTATTTATTTTCTCCTTCCTAAGCAAATACCAGCTCTTCCTTCAGTTGGTTTTCATGGATTTAGCCCTGAGCAGTCCACCCTTTGTAGACAATCTCTTCCTGAGAGGAAGATTTCTCTAGGGAGCCTCGGGCTGTAGCTTCAGGGAAAAGCAAGACTTCTCTCTGATGAAACAGAAAATATGTATCTCCCAGTGCATTTCCACAAACTAGCTCAGACAGCATACTTAACATCAAGCTGTGTCTACTCCCACAGTACAGGTAATACCAGTACAATTAGCGATCTATTTCTGCTTTGTTTTCAAGGAAATTTCCCGTTCCTTTCCAGGCATTCACAGGTCCTTTCAGGTTTCTTCACCTCTTTCCCTCTTGCTGTTAACAAAACGAAGCTCTACCACATAGATATGGGGTGTCTTTGAAGAAATGTTTGGCTTTAAAGAGCAGAGACCCTGAAATGAGAAAGTGAGATTAAAAAGACAGTGTAATGTCTGCATGTACACTTTTGGCCCAGATGCTCGCTAGGCAAGAATCAAAGATGTAAGGAGTTCTATTTTTAACGTCTTCTTACAGAAGCACCATGAACTTCACCACGCATGGGATTTACGACATACTCAGTTTTATAACATTGTGGTGGGGGAAAGAGGGTAAGGAAGGACTTTTCTGTCGCATTTCCCATGAATCTCAGATCACTTGTGAATTGCAGCGCCTGACATTTAAACGGTGCCATGTTGATAGCTTGGGCTCCACCCTCCTCCTTCACTGGAAACCCCACTGCTGATGCTTCATTTCATAATGCGGTGTGATGGTGAGTCAAGGGTCAACCTCTGCCAGTTAAGTCTAAAGCAATTACGTTCTCACACAGATAAAGAAAAGCCCCGTGCCTCCAACTCTGCATGGAGAGTGGAATGAGCAGAGAGACTCCGAGAACCATATGGCCAGCTTCAGCTTGTATCCTTGACATCACGGCAGGCACCTGGCAAAGACCAGGGCTTGGCGCAGGACACCCACAGCCATCTCTGGCCAAACACACCTCTATATCTGGAAAGTTACCTGCCCTTTCCATTGGTTATCCTGAAAACTTAAATTCAGACATAATGAGCTATGGCTGTCAGAAATCACATTTTCTATTTACATTTTTAGAATAACGCTTTGGAATGGCATCTGATCCTCATCTGAGCATGGACCACATTAACAGATCCTGATTAACCATGGTGCGAGAAGCCCCGTTTCTCAGGAGCATTTGCTTTGTCAGCACTGTATTTGAATACACGCTCTGGCGCTCCTGAGGTCTACATTATCAATACTAGCTGAGGTTTTGCAATCTTAGAAATTGGAATGCTTTTTTAATTGGTGCTTTTCATTTACCACCTCAACGACCAGGTCTAGATACACTATGCTGAGCTGTGCTGAGTCACTCAGTGGTGTCCGACTCTAGGCTTCTCTGTCCAAGGGATTCTCCAGGTAGGAATACTGGAGTGGGTTGTCATGCCCTCCTCCAGAGGACCTTCCTGACCCAGGGATTGAACCTAGGTCTCCCATACTGCAGGCGGATTCCTTACCATCTGAGCCACTAGAGAAGCTCCTAGATTGTATTACTTAATATTAAAGTGAAGAGACAGGAAATAGGTCTTATCCTAACATACTTTCCAACTTCTCAGGAACAGGAATCCTCCTGTTGATACTGAGAGGCAGCCCCTTACACTGCAGAAACTATGCTCGGGAACCAGCAGAGCTAAAAACCAACACACTCACATCCCCCACAGCCTGAGTATTAGTAACGGAAGTGATTAAGCAAATCACTTCAGCTAACTCAGGTTTCTCATCTGTAAAACAGGATATCCAGCTCACAAGACTGTGATAAGCATTACAGGAGATGACACTGCCTGGAACGTAGCCGGTCACCTGGAGCTTCACAGGTCTATGGAGGAGAAGCCAGAATGCAAAGCCGAGGTCTTATGATCATATTATATCATCTCCCAAAGACGAACAGAAATGAAGGTTTGGAGGTCCCTGAGAGCCCATTTAAAGGATGAGAACTTGCACCTCTGGCTGTGGACAAATCTCTGAAGACGTTTCAGCAGGTTAAGGACATGTTGACATGACTAATGAAGGATGGAGACAAGGAGAGGTTGAAAGCTGTATGAGCGTATCAGGGGCTGTGACACCATCTGTGGCCAAAGCGGAAGACAGAATGGGGGAAGGACAACCCAAGCAGCACACGCAACAGCACCAAGGGCTCCCCAGCTGCCGCTAGTGGCAGAGAACTTGCCTGACAAAGCAGACTGGACCCCTGGGTCAGGAAGATCCCCTGGAGGAGGGCCTGGCAACCCCCTCCAGTATTCTTGCCCAGAGAATCACATGGACAGAGGAGCCTGGCAGGCTACAGTCCATGGGGTCACAACGCATCAGAACGACTGAAGCAACTTTGCAACCACATACATAGCACTGAAAACTCGTGCCCCAGAATTAGGAGAACAAATCTTGGGTGATGGTTCCCAAACCTGTGTGAGCGGTCATAAGAATCCCAGGAGCAGGTTTTTAATTATTATTCCTTATTAGAGATATTGGGCTTTAAAACTGTACGTATTCTACCTGAGGAGGAAATAGAGGGATGGATTTTCTTATTTAGATTGTCCAGTTGGAGTACCACTTCATCAAGTATACAACCAAAAGTAAATTTAATAAAGTTACTGACAAATTCTGAGTAATTTTGTGGAGGCAGGAGAAGGATGTGGAAAACTCCGTGTAGACATTTTGGACCCATGCCTGCATTTGGAATGCCCCAGATATCGTTTAGAGAGAATCCACATTATCTAAAATTATATGTGTGGGGGAAAGTTATAGATATGGAATAAACCTAGAGCTTAAGATTTTAAAACAATTTACACATCATCTATTCCAACCTCCTCCATAATGCAAGAATAGCCTTTATAACATCCTGGGCAGAGAGATGGTCATGTCGCTAGATACCTTCAATGACGATGAGCTCAGTATTAATGGGCTGTATTGATCGGAAGGGAAATGGATTATACTGGAGGAGGGAAATGCATTAGGATTTGTAATAAAGAAACAAAATGTGAAAGGTTCAAGGGTTTGTAAAGGTATAACCATGTGGTTAAACATGTTTGGAAATATTGGTGGTGGTGGTTTAGTCCACTAAGTTGAGTCTGACTCTTTTTGACCCCCTGGACTGTAGTCAACCAGGCTCCTCTGTTCACGGGATTTCCCAGGCAAGATTACTGGAGTGGGTTGCCATTTCCTTCTCCACTGGAAATACTACAGATGATGTTTGAAGAAATGAAAGGTAAGCATCAGTAGACTCTGAAGAGCAGGTTTTGGCAAGTAGGCTATAGAAAGACAGACATGCTAAAGATGAGAAGGCGGTCAACTGTCTACATGCTCACAGACATGGAATGAATGAAAGACACAGTTGAAATCACCCAAGAGGAAAGAAAACCACCAGTGAGGATGGGATGGACATGCAGTGCTGTGGCTGCCCTGGTGACGGGTCCCCTCTCCTCATTTTGATGGCACTGTAGTGAATGCGACATGTGAAAATAAAATGAAAGATGATATCAGTAGTGGAGTAAGCTGGTGGAAAGCCCTGATGTGGGGAGGAATCAGCTGGAGCCCAGTGATGGTTGTCGGAAGACATGTGATCCGGGAAGAAGAGGGCAAGGACCCAGGATGTCAGAGAAAGAGAGGGTAGCAGCCTCTGCTGCAACTGCTTCCTGGTCCTCTTGCCACTCCGCAGAGACCATACTTCTCAAGACGGTGCAGGGTGGTGTGATGGCGAATTCTGTGTGTCAGCTGGGCTAGGCTATGGTGTGTCCAGTCTAGATGGGTTGTTGTGAAGGGGTCCTGCACCTGTGATTCACACCTACAATTACCTGACTGTAAGGAAAGGAGATTGTCTTCCCTAATGTGGTAGGCCTCGTTCAATCAGCTGAAGGCTTTAAGAGCAGACAGGTCTCATGGAGAAGAAACTCTAACTCAACTCTAGAACCCTGAAATCCTGCCTGAGTTGCCCCCCAGCCAGCCCACAGATTTTAGCCTGAGACTGAACATCAACTCCTGTCTGAGTTTCCAGACTGACAGCCCATCCTATACATGTCAAACCTGCTTGCCCATCACAAATCAATCTCTATCATCTACTTATCTATCGACTGGAAGAGACTGCAGCAAGTCTCTTTCAATAGATAGATGATAGATGTACAGACACATTTCTTTAGACACAGATATCTAGATTACACATAGATATAGATATTTAGTATCTACAGAGAGAGAGAGGGAGATTCATCTATAATTCATACATACTTTTAGAAATTCCTTCCCTAGGACTTGAAACTTGAGCCCACGTCGCTTACACCAATCGACTCTAGTTCTGCGCTCTGACCTTATGAAGAACAAATTCAATATAGTCTAATTATCTGATCAAACAATGTAGGACGATACAACAGTGGAGTAAAAGACAGTCTTGAGAGCCCCAGTGTGAGGAGATAATAAAGTTTGGTAACTGGACGACAGAGGATGAGATGGTTGGATGGCTTCATTGACTCAATGGACATGAGTTTGAGCAAGCTCTGTAAGACATTGAAGGAAAAAGAAGCCTGGCGTGCTACAGTCCATGGGGTTGCAAAGAGTCAGACGTGACTTGGCAACTGAACAACAGTCCAACTGGGCATACCGGTTTCTTATCTCATCGATTACTTTGTAACAGTGGGTCCCTGCCCTTCTAAAAGCCCTTCTCCTGGAACCCACCCTTACATCTCCCTCCAAATGGATGAGGTGCCATGACTATGCTCCTCTGGGTCAGTAGGTTAGACGAGGGGTGACTCTTGAAAAGAGTCAGGCCAATCAGGAATTTGAAATGAATAGATATATTGACTGTCATCAGTCTTGTGGGCAGGGTGGGATACGATTCAGCGTGACCGTGCTTGTCCGTGTGCCCTAACGCAAGGGAAAAAAATCTACAGAGCAAAGATGAAAGCAGAGATCCAAGGTAGGCCTGAAAGGACTGTGTGACCGACCTTCCACGGTCTTTTTCTGTTTTCAGTTCTTCATGAGTAACTGATTGAATTGTCTCCCTTTGGGTTCTGTGACTGACCTCTGCGTCCTTTGGTTGTGAAAAAGAGCTCTGAATCTTTCCAAGATACGTTCTTGTCTTAAGGTAATAAGAAGGGGTTTAAAAAAGAAAAGAAGGGGTTTAAGTTACTTGCAGCCGAAAGATGGGTGATATGGATGCTGATTCTGTATTGCCTAGCAACAAAACCGTGTGGAGGATGTCTGTGTACAATACCAGGAGCAAAGCATGAGAGGAGCATCAAAGTATAGTGAACTGCTAACTTACAGGTTGCGCTGGAAGAGATGCTTTGCAAAAGGTCAAGTTAAAGCGTTAGAAGAAGAGGTCTTAGGAGGTTCTTGCAGTGAGCTTCATTCAGTGGTATAACAATAGCCCAAAGTAACAGCTAGCACTAACAAAACATTCCGTGTGTGCTCAGCATTGTTCTAAGTGTTTTACATCTACTAGCTCATTTAATTCTCACTTCACTACTACCAGGTATCTGATGTTATTATCGCTGTTTTACAGATGAAGAAACGGGCCATGTCCTTAGCGGAACTGAAACTGAAGAATTTGAGAGCCCAAATTCAGTACCGAGTAGCAACTAGCTTCTTCCTCCCAATTAGTAAGCAAATTGCTTTTCCATTCTTGTTATATGTAAAAAAACCCTAATCCTAATTTTAGGTCCAACCAGTGCCAATGGCTTATTTTTTTTAAACACTGTGCCCTATATTTGTTTCCAAGACAACAAATAGAAAATACAGCATCCAATCATTTATGTCAGAAATCTGGAAAATCCTCCCCCCCTCCTCATTCCAGAGCCAAAATGTCCTTCATCTGTAAACAGAGGGGGAAGTTGTTATAATTTTATACTTGCTGCATAACAAAACGACCCTTTATTCTCCCATCAAGCCATTACGGGTCTCAAGATACACTTTCTATTCCTGGAATCATGGCTAAATGCTCTTTAAGTGGTGAAAAGTGATCTCTAAGTGGGCTTAAGTTGGGAAACCTACATTATCTGAATGGTGAGTTTGGCTAAAACAGAGAAACAGATGGTGGAGGCCCTGCTTCAGCTTCTAAACGTGAAACAAAGTAGAGAGAAGAAAGAAGAACCAAAATACAGAAAACCTGGAGATGCACAGTTGCACACGGGGATTTTTTAATCCCACGTCAAAAATAAATCTACTTACCCAGAGAATCAATTTAAACAGAACGCTCCTCCCCACAAGCAAAAATGAATTTGGAATATTTCCCTTTTAAGGCACTCATTTTTCTCTTAAAACATTTTTTCTTAATTGTTTTAAAGTGCTCAGTAAATAAAACATTAAAAAGAATCAAATAATATCAGAGAGATTTTAGCCAGGCCTTCTCTATAGAAATCATCCTATCCCAGTCCCCTGGAAAAGAGACACTGTTCTGGCCACATATCCCTTACAACAAACACCCCAAGGTCTGATTCATTTTTATAACTGCCACTGTTGAATAACGATGTTTATTAGCATCCTCTATGTATTCTTCTCCTTTTGGGCTGGCTCTTCCTTCAGAGCCACCTTGATTTCCAGGTGGCAGCTTGAGTCCAGGAGAAAATTAAAATTTTCACTCCATGTCCCCTGATGACTTATTCACCTCCTCCACCCCGGTTTCTGAAAAATCCTGACCCCATATATGCAAATGATGACTTTTATAGGAAAAGGATTGAAAGTGGAAGCAGCATAATAATTAACAGTCCACGAGATGTTTGCTTTTGCAAAGACGTGACATTCATTTAGGGCCATCATTTTTCTTTATTCCCCAGCTCTAAGGTCTGAAAGAGGTGCGCCGGTTTCACCGACAGGAAGGCTGAGGCGAAGTGATTAAGCCCCACTGTGCAGTTGCCCTTAATACAAAAATTAAGGACAGATGGATGGATGAATGGATGTGTTAGGGGACACACTGACTGAAGCTGCCCGCCCTGGCCAGGCACCATTTGCATGAGTTATTTTAAGACAAGAGGTCCTGGTTAGGAACACAGAACTAACAAGCCACCACCAACAGGAAGAATTCAGGAAAGGTCAAAAGGAGACGCCACGTGTCCCACCACCTTCCAGAATCTGCCTCGCTAGCCTCTGACTTGGCTGAGCAATGAGTGCAGAACCAGGAAGGACCCCGAGTCAGGATGATCGGACAGAAACAGCCTAGAAACTAACCCCATCTCCATAACGCCCAAGACGGTTCGCCACACGGCACAGCAGTCCTTCTAGGTTCCCTTCCCCTGCTGCCCTCTGCCCGGGCGCCCCTTCCCTGCAAAGTCTCTTGCTATATCAGCACATGATTCTCTTTGGACAACTCGCCTCTGGGTGTTAGACAAGAGCCTGCTCTTGGGCACTGGGAGGGGTCCCCTTCCTGCAACAGATGGATGGATGGGGAGACATACAAGACTGATCTCAGTATTTTCTGGATAACGCAGCTTGGTGTCTTAAGAACATCACGCATCCACAGAGATGGATTTAGAGATCTGATTAGCACAAACAATAGCACAGTCTGAAGGGCACGAGGAGTTGGCAAAGTCTGGATCTTTAGCACATTCAGAGCTAGAAGATGGGAGGGCGGGAGAGGCACAGGAAGGAAGCAGCAAAACCAGTGAACACGCACACTGCTGAGAGGAAATCATTTTCATGAGAATGTCTGTGATTAAAACTCAAGTGCTTGCATTTTTCCGTTCCACCCCCCAGCCCCCCCCCATCAAGTCCTCAAAAACCTGACTTCAGACACAGTGCTCTTTTCAGGAGCCTTCCCCTAAGTCTGCCTTTCACACCACCCCTTTGAAATCCCACAGCCTTTCAACTGTGGAAACCCGGGGCAGGGCTTCATCTGAAGAGAAGGCTTCAGGCTTTCATTCTCTCTGAAGATTTCCCCTCATCTTTGACCTCATCATCAGCAAGACATCTTGTCCTGCATCTGGAATTCAACTGAGCCGTTGCCTACTTCTGGTAACCTGAATAAAGCCAGGTCTGCCTCAAAGGAACACAGCAAACTCTCGTAAAATTCGACAATGCCAAGGGGGCTTGGCAAAATGAGAAAACTGCAAGACATTCGCCCTCCACAGTCCCAGGAGAAAATCCTTCCAGTCTAAATATGCCTCCCTTTTCTTCACCCCCCAAACAGTCTAAGCTCTGATCTCTCCCTAAATCTCAAAGTTGTTAAATCAGAGCAACGAGATACCTCCTTAAATACCTGGTCCCATTCTTGGCTGGGGACCTCTGCTCTGTTTCTCCCTTTAGGTCTGTCCCCGTGTGCACACAAAGACCGAGCCTATCTTTTTTGACAGTCTATTCCCCAAGCCCAGTCCAGCGCCTGTCACCATCGGAGACCCTCAAATAAATATTAGTTGAATAAATGAATGGATGAGGCCTATGCAGTAGGGAGAAGAATGAATCTTATTAAATTTAGTCTGATATTAGAATAGGATTAGGAGAATCCTTTAGGGGCTGGAGCTTATAATAAACAGTTGCATGATATTAAACTATGAAGACAGGAGGAAAAAAAAAACCAGCTCATTATTCTGATATTTCCTTCATAACATAAAGCCAATGAATAAGCTGCGTTTAGGGGAGGCAGGCAATATATTTAAGCACTGTAAAGACCAACATTAGTACACAGCCTCCATGCAATCTCATTTGCTCTCTAACACAATCCATCATAACTGAAGTATGTTTTTGCTTACAGGGATCATAAAAACTCACTTGATTTATTGTTTTCTTTTCCTCCCTTCTGTGTTCTCTGGGAAAATTCAGTTATACATAGATCTCTTTCTTCAGGGAGAAAAAAAAAGAAATTCTTGTCACCAGGGCTTTTACAAACACCAACTTACTCTTTCCTCTAGAGAAAGGAGATCCTACAATGGGGGTTTAATCAATTGCCACACAGGTACTTTGGTGACAAACCTGTACTTTGCCCCTATTTCATCTCTGTATGCAGCTCACTTCCAGGGTCTAAAAAAAGTCTTAAGTCTTTATGAGAAGTTCAGCCAGCCACTGACTCAAATATGTATTGCTGGTGATCTGTGTTAACAGTCAGTAGGATAATTGGAGATGTGATTATATAATGTACCTTTCATGGACAATTTTATTTAGGTATCCCGAATGCATATCAGCCTGCTAATATAGGAGACAATTCAAGAGACGCAGGTTCAATCCTTGGGTTGGGAAGCTAAGATTCCGCAAGCCTCACGGCCCCCAAACCAAAACATAAAACAACAACAAAAAAAAATACTGCAAAAAACTGAATGAAGACGTTAAAAACGGTCCAAATTTAAAAAAAAAAATCTTAAAATGGGGGGAGGGGAGGAAAAGTAAAAAAGATCTGCAGGCTAAGTTCTGTGTCCTGAAAAGATTCCATAGAAAACGCCATCCTCACACAGAGCCCCTGCCAAAGGACCGCATCCTCTAACACACGATTCTGCAGGCTATACAGGCAAATCATTAAGGAAAAATAAAAAATCTGAAATATCCAACAGTAGCACTGACTAAATGTAAAACAGTAGCCTGTGGGCAACTACTACTCATTGGAAAAGACCCTGATGCTGGGAAAGAATGAAGGCAAAAGGAGAAGGGGGCAGCAGAGGATGAGATGGTTAGATAGCAACACCGACTCACTAGACTTGAATCAGCAAACTCCGGGAGACAATGAGGGACAGGAAAGCCTGGCGCGCTGCAGTCCATGAGGCTGCAAAGAGTCGGAAATGATTTAGAGACTGAACAATCAACAGCCACTGACTAAATGTAAACCAATAGCCAGTGGACACCCGTAGCATGACGCCACTGATGACTGTCATGTGGAGATGCGTGCAAATCTGTGACGTTCATGCTCAGAGACAGAATAAACTTCAAAGGCCTGGGGGAAGTGCAAGATTTGAGCAAGAATTCGCACTATACTGACCACTTCTAAGCAAACAACGAAAAATCAGGACTCCCTTCTCCAGTCTGCACATGCACAGATCTGATATGCAGGACGGCCGAGATGTCAGCTTTACCACTGTGGGGACAGACCTCCCTGGAGCCCTCATTTGACCCGGAATGCGTCGCATTAGCTCTCAAAGTGGCTGGACTCTGTCTGTCAAGTGGGAAGAGCAGGGGATCTGACAGGAGGGGTCTCATGGAATTCAAAGTAATACATTTATACCAAAGCTTGCACATGACAAGAGCTCCAAACACGCCTGTCACTGTTGTTGCTACCATCACTAAGTCGTATCTGACTCTTTGGGACCCCACGGACTGTAGCACACCAGATTCCTTCTGTCCATGGGCTTTCCCAGGCAAGAATACTGCAGTGAGTTATCATTTCCTCCTCCAGGGGTTCTTCCCGACTCAAGGATCGAACCCATATCTCTTGCATTGACAGGAAGGTTCCTTACCTCTGAGCCACCATGGAAGCCCCAGCCAAGGTCAGAGCATTATCATATTATTCATGCATTATTTATATAAATTCACACATTTAAATATAAATGATATAAGGTATATATAATATGTAAAACATATATGCAATTATATATATTTATATCTGATTATAATTCTCTGCCCCCTCCCAGCATTTTATACTGCTTCCTAATAAGCAGATCAATATAAACCAAAATATGAAATAAAACTTAGATAAGCTGAGGAGGAGTCTGAAATTTCAGCACGTTTCCTGGGTTATGACCTTGACCACGGAGTGTCATCTTGAACGTCCAAACCAGGTGCAGATAAAAACACAGCAAAATACCACCTAAGAAAGACCTGAAGACCCGTGTCTGTGGATGGGCAGATCACAGGCAGAAGAATGTTGCATTGATTTAACTTTACCTGGGGTATAGTCGTGAATATTTAATATATGATTTTCCCCAAAAGATAAGACTGTGGGGGTGGTCCAGTGGCTTAGGTTCAGAGCTCCCTATTCAGGGGGGCCAGGGTTCCAATCCTGGTCGAACTCAACCAAGAGTTCAAACACTGCAACTACAAAAAAATTGTAAAAACAAACAGGAATGTTGGAGTCAGACCGATTAAAACTTCCTTAAAGCAGATTAAAAGAGCCTTTTGAAGACCTATCAGCCCATCACTACATGTGGGACCTATTAAGATCCTGTTTCAAATGAACAGATTATGGAAAAAAAAAATGACCCTTCTGAGAAACGTGGGTACTTAAACAATGGTTTCATAATTGGTGATACTCAGGAATCACTGCTAAATTTTTTGCAGGTATTGGGGTCACATTAGAAAAAGACTTCTATGGTTACATTAGGCAAAAGATGGCCATTATCCAAAACACATTCAAAAGATAACAACTGTTGGCAGGAATGTAGAGAAACTGGAAGTCCTGTCCACTGTTGGGGAGAATATAAAATGGGGCAGCCACTATAAAATGCTATGGAGATTCCTCAGAAAACTAAAAGTGGAATTATGATATGATCCAGAAATATCTTCTTTCCCTGGTAGTGGACTTCCTTGACAGCTAAGCTGGTAAAGAATCCACCTGCAATGCAGGAGACCCCAGTTCGATTCCTGGGTCGGGAAGATCCCCTGGAGAAGGAACAGCTACCCACTCCACTATTCTGAGCTGGAGGATTCCCTAAACAGAGGAACCTGGCAGTCTATAGTCCCTGGGGTCGCAAAGAGTAGGACACAACTGAGCGACTTTCAGCTTCACTTTCCAGGAATACCAACTTCTGGGTATTTATCTAAGAGCTGAACAAGGATCTCTTATGTACTCTCATGTTGACTGCAGCATTATTCATGAGAGTCAAGATATGGAAACAAACTTGATATCTATCCACACATACAACAGACTATTAGTCAGCATTAAAGAGAAGGAAATCCTACCACATGTGATAACATGGGTGAACCTGAAGGATATTATGAAAAATATTATAAGCCAAACAAAGACAGACAAATACTGCATGATTTCACTTACACGAAGTATCTAAAATAGACAAACTCATACAGAAACCAACCCTGAATATTCATTGGAAGGACTGATGCTGAAGCTGAAGCTCCAATATGGCCACCTGGTGCAAAGAGCCGACTCATTGGAAAAGACTCTGATGCTGGGAAAGATTGAGGGCAGGAGGAGTAGGAGGTGGCACGGGGTGAGATGGTTGGGTGGCATCACTGACTTAATGGACATGAGTTTGCGCAAACTCCGGGAGATGGTGAAGGGCAGGGAAGCCTGGTGTACTGCTTCCAGGGAAGCAGGGAAGCCCACGGGGTCTCAAAGAGTTAAACACGACTTAGCAACTCAACAACAACATACAAACAGAATAGAATGGTGGTTGCCAGGGGCTGTGAGGAGGAGCCATGGGGCTTTAACAGAAAGTTTTAGTTAAGCAGGACAAATTCTAGACAACTCTGAACTGCACTGTGTCTGTAGTTAAAAACAATGAATTGTGCACTTAGAACTTTGTTAAGTGGGTGGTGTGCTTAGTTGCTTGGTTGTGTCTGACTCTTTACTGACCCAAGGACTGCAGCCTGCCAAGCTCCTCTAACCATGGGGATTCTCCCACCAAGGATACTGGAGTGGTTTGCTATGCCCTCCTCCAGGGTAAGAGAATGGACTCAGGCTAAATAAAATAAAAATTTTAACTTTAAGAAGAAAAATGATCTCTTATCCTTCAGAAATGCAAACTGAAATACTTAGGGGAACAACGACAGGATATTTGACATATGCTTCCAAGTAACAGGGCTTCCCTGGTGGCTCAGATGGTGAAAAATCTGCCTGCAATGCAGGAGACCCAGGTTCAATCCCTGGGTGGGGAAGATCCCATGGAAAAGGGCATGGCAAAACATTCCAGTATTCTTGCCTGGAGAATCCCATGGACAGAGAAGCCTGGGGGGACTACAGTTCTTGGGGTAGCAAAGAGTCAGACACAACTGAGCAATTAGCAGTTCAAGTAACAGGAGACAAGAGGAAGAGTGATCCAGAGTGTAGAAAAACAAGATTAGCCACGCCATGATAATGACTGAATCCGAGAGATGAAGATTCCTTATGCTATTCTTTCAGCTAAATTTTGACACAATGCAAAGTTTCTTTTAAAAAAGAAATCCATAGAAGATGATGCAAGGTGATGATTAAAATGTTGATTAGGGCTCTAGCAGCCTCACACTGTTCATCCCAGGTCTAGCCTCCATGTGAGTGAAGCTGTAGAAACTAAGTGTCTAAAAGTGATGGAAACCCACTTTAGCCAAGATAACCACTTACAGTCCGTGCCCTTAAGAAACCACCACAGACTGTGTCATAAGGGAAATAATGTTCAGGCACACGAATTAATTATCCAGGAGAGAATGAAAAACATATCTACCTCTTACAGGTATTAATACCCAAAAGCTGTTGCAACCACCCTTCTCAACTTTGGAAAGGTCACTGGGATATAATGAACGATAGGGTCATGGAGGTCACAGTTATATTAAAAGTGAGCTGAATTTTAAGATTTTACTGCAAATAAAATTTTCTGCAGGGAATTTATTAAGCCCAAGCAAGGTTACAGAGTTATTTGTGGTGTTTTAAAGCTACTTTTATTAATAATAACCTTGCCAGGGTGCATCGTTTGAGAAGGCACCCACGTTAATCCAAAAATGTGGTCTCCATTATTACCAGGAAAAGGAAATAATGAAATTTCTATGGCAGAAGAGAAGAAATCACGACTTGGTAGGTTATCGGTATCTGGCAGAGAGGAGCCATCCTTCTAGGTAAATAAGCATCAGAGGCCACAGATAATTCAGAGGCACTGATCATGTGAAAGAAATCTGATTTATCTAGAAAATTTTACTCTAAGTTACACTTTATACCTGTATTTCTATTTCTAAGACATCAGTGAACTTTAAATGGTACAAGAGAATTCAAGCTATACATTTCGCTAGGTCTGGAAGAGGAGAATAGGAACCTTTGTTACTTTCGTGTTTGGTGTGTGCGTACATGAGCTCAGTCCTGATTGACTCTGCAACCCCACAGACTGCAGCCGCCAGCTTCCTCTGTTCACGGGTTTTCCCAGGCAACAATACTGGAGTGGGTTGCCATTTCCTCCCCCAAGGGATCAAACCCATGTCTCTTAGTCTCCTACACTGGTAGGTAGATTCTTCACCACTGCGCCACGTGGGAAGCCCTCCACTTCCCCTGTAATATTTAAAGGCACAGCTAACAAGAGTCAGAGATCAAAACTCAAATCTCAGCTCAGCCCAGTTTAGCTGCCTGAATCTAGACTGACCTCAGCTTCCCTGAGCCAACTCCCTCTGATATAAAATGGAAAGAGGCCTATGTCTCGCACAAAGCCCTTGTAAAGATTCAACCAGAGTCTACACGGCAATTGTACAATCAAATTCCCAGTACATATTAACCATAATATAAGTGGCTGTGTTTATTTTAAATTAAAACTGTTTTGAAACCCTACAAAGATTGTGGCCTTTGTTTCTATGGACCATTTTCTTCTCTCGATTAAATGAGCAACTCCTTTGTCATAGCATATGAGGCTCTGAAGTGTCACCATCTGAGTTCCAATCACAGACTGTGAAACCTTTAGGAAAACTGCTTTGACTCTAAGACATTTATTAACATTCATTGATGCATTTTAAAAGGGACAGAAATAGCAAGCCCCTTTCTGTAGCGTTGTGGAGTCAGGTTGAGATACTGGATGCAAAGGTCTGAAAGTCTGAACTTGGCAAAGGGTCAACACATAAAGATTCAGCTAGGAGATTACAGATAAGGATTGGTTCAAGGTGGTGGAATAGAAGGACGTGCACTCATCTCCCTCTGGGAGACCTCCAATGTCACAACTAGCTATTGAACCACCATTGACAGGAAGACACTGGAATCCATCAAAAAACGATAAGCCACATCCAAAGACAAAGAATAAGCCACAAAGAGATGGTAGGAGGGGCGCAATCATGATAAAATCAAATCCCATACCCACTGGATGGGTGACCCGCAAACTGGAGAACAATTAATACCAAAGTTCTCCCACTGTTATGAAGGTTCTGAGCCCCAGGTCAGGCTTCCAAGCCAGGGGATCCAGCAAAGGGACAAGGAATCCCCAGGGAATCTGACCTTGAAGGCCAGTGGGATTTCATTACAAGATTTCCACAGGAATGGGGGAAATGAGACTCCACTCTTAGAGGTCACAAACAAAATCTGGCATGAACCAAGACCCAGGGGAAAGGAACAGGAACCTCAAAGGAGACTGAACCAGACCTTGTTGGTTGAATAAATGTATAATTTCTAAGACTGAATAAGTAGCTACTACCCTGGTGGCTCAGACGGTAAAGACTCTGCCTGCAATGCAGGAGACCCAGGTTCAATCTCTGGATCAGGAAGAACCTCTGGAGAAGGGCATGGCAATCCACTGCAGTACTCTTGCCTGGAGAATTCCACAGACAGAGGAGACTGGTGGGCTCCAGTACATAGGGTCTCTAAGCATAGGACACGACTGGGTGACTAACACACACACATACACACAGACACACACACACAGCCTCTATTCTTTCAACCTTCCATATAAGGTGATTTCATTCACCCTAACCCATTCCATTTGGTGATTCAATAATCCTATCTGTGAGGAAGTCATCCCTCACTCCTGACTTCCTTTCCTTTTTCTGCATTTCCGTCTGTTGCCTGCTGCTTCTGCCCTTGCTGTGGTGGAAGACAGCCAGGGTTTGCATGCCCATCACCAAAAATCCTGGAGTTTTCTAAAGCTCCAGACACGCATCTGGCCTTGTTCCTCGGGAACACAACTGAAAGGAATGAGCTCTTCAGAGAAATCTCATCTTTTGTCATCTGCCAAGAGCAACCACCGAGAAAGGATACATGGAAAAGCCAAATGACATCCTCAGGCATGGTACCATGCCCATGAATCACCAGGGAAGGGGGCATTGGTCCATCTAATTCTGAATATTTGTGTGGGGTTGGTTAAAAGAAGTGGGCTGGTACAAGGAAACACACACACACACACACACACACACGCACACGCTCTGACATTATCACTTGTTTATAAAGAACATTAGAATGTCAGGTGCTGGTTTAATTTGTTTTGTAGTCAATTTTCCTGCCCCTCAAGGCTCATTAGCCAAGTAATCATTCCATATGATAATGTGTCCTCTGTGCTTCCTCCTTGGGTCCAAGAATACATCTTCAGTGCCATTCCCAGCAGCGGGTGTCCTTCATCAGCAACCTTGCCTGGCTTTGCTGAAAGGGCGCCAACACTGCACATGTGTTTCTCTTCCCTGGCATCCATTAACTCTGTTTACCATATACTTAGACATCTGGCCAAGGAACCAACAAGCGTGTTTCTCCCATCCTCCACAACAATCCAACATAATGTCTCTTTCCTCACAATGTGTCCCTCTGAGAGAGACATCAAGATCAAGCCAACGTCATTTCAAATTATATTGGCTTTGGCCAGATGTTCCACGTCCGGGAAATTATGTTTGCTGAATGTTTACATACTAGTTATTGTCGAAATCTGGTTTTTCCAGTAGTCATGTATGGCTGTGAGAGCTGGACCATAAAGAAGGCTGAGTGCCAAAGAATTGATGATTCTTTCCAATTGTGGTGCTGGAGAAGATTCTTGGGAGTCCCTTGGACAGGAAGGAGGTCAAACCAGTCAATTCTAAAGGGAATCAACCCTGAATCTTCACTGGAAGGACTGAAGCCAAAGTGAAGTTCCAATACGTTGGCCACCTGATGCAAAGAGCTAACTTGGAAAAGACCCTGTTGCTAGGAAAAACTGAGCACAGAAGGAGAAGATGGCAACACAGGATGAGATGGTTCGATGATATCATCGACACAGTGGACATGAGTTTGAGCAAACTCCAGAAGATAGTGAAGGACAGGGAAGCCTGGCATGCTCCAGTCCAAGGGGTTGCAAAGAGTTGGGCATGACTTGGCAATTGAATGACAACAAATTGTTGAAATCACAGTATAGGCTACCCTGAGGCTAAAGTTCAGGAATCTGGGTTTTAAGAAGGATTCAGTGCTGTTCTCCCTAACCTGGGGCCAGCCTCCCTTCAGATTCACAATGCTTCGTCAGCATCAACTCTTCTCCAACTACATTCTTCCTCCTTGAAAATTCATCCAATAAGGAGACTTTTAATGTGATGATGTATGGATGGCCCCCAAAATCCTATCTTTAGACCTCACTCACTCCCTGATCTCTAGACTTGGGTATAAACTCTGTTTGTGAAACTATGCTTGAAAGTTTCATAGGTATCATTAAACTTGTCCAAAATGGAGCTCTCAAGACTTGACATGTCCTACAAATTGGTCCTTCTGTTAATCTTCCACCGTCAAGTCACTGCCACTTACCTAATGGCTGGGAGTCACTCTCCCTTCCTCCCTTCCCTTCATCCCTCCATCTGTAACTGCTATCAACCAATCACATCCATCCCTATCACCATTTCTCTAGGACTGGCCATCATCGTTGCTTATTTGTGTTCCTCTGAGTCTACTAACTGAGTTTCCCTTTTGATACCATCTCTTCAAATATATCTCTTCAGATATCTGTCATGTAGCAACCAAAGTGATCATTTTAACACATAAATCAGAATATATTTCTTCTTTACTTAGAATCATCAAATGGTTTCCCTTGGTACTTAAGGAAGAACTCAAAGACTTTATCCTGGTGTGCAGTCTTGTCCCTCCCTCTTCACGTAATAATGCACTCCCTCACTCACTATACCAAGATACACGACCCTTTTCTGCTCCCCAATAAATCCATCTCATTTCCACCTGAGCATCTTTGCCCTTGCTCTTCTCTTTTTCTGCAACGATCTTCCCCTTAGTCTTTGCATGCCTTACCCTCATCCTTTCTGTCTTAGCCAAAACGCCATTCCTGTAGAGACACTTCCTACCTAATAAATGCCATACACACCCTCCACAAAAGTTGACTCCCTAACACATCATGCTTTAACTTCCTAGCACATCTCACCAACCAGTCCATCCTAAAGGATATCAGTCTTGAATATTCATTGGAAGGACTGATGCTGAAGCTGAAACTCCAATCCTTTGGCCACCTGATGTGAAGAACTGATTCAATGGAAAAGACCCTGATGCTGGGAAAGACTGAAGGCGGGAGGAGAAGGAGACGACAGAGGATGAGATGGTTGGATGGCATCATCGACTTGATGGACATGAGTCTGAGCAAGCTCCGGGAGCTGGTGATGGACAGGGAGGCTTGGCGTGCTGCAGTCCATGGGGTCGCAGAGTCAGACAGGACTGAGCGACTGGACTGAACTGAGCACATCTCACTACCTTTGCTTCTCGTGTTGACTTATATTTACTCTCCAAGTATCGTGTGCCATTGTCTTCACTGGGATATAGCAGGGCAAGAGCCCAGTTATCTTTCTCACTGATGTATCTTTAGTACCTAAAAGATAACGTGGTGTATGGTGTCTAATACATAGTTACTGAGTGAACAATGGATGGATGGGGTGGATGGATAGATGTCAAGGGTGTTGGCTGTGGTTTTCTACCAAAGACTCCACTGAATCTATAACCCTAAACACCAAATTCAACTAGAATTTCCTGCCCTTAGAGGACTCTCAGAGCCTTGTTTCAAGCCACCCAAGACCCAAACATTCACACTCAGCCATCCTAAGAAGTGACCTGTCACCACACAAATGACCTATCCCCTTTTCAAAGGATGTTCTGTGAACTAGCAACATCAGCATTACTCAGGAGTTATTATAATTTCAGAACCTCAGCTTCACCCCAGATTTACTGTATCAGCATCTGCATTTTAACAAGATTCTCTGGGATTTGCATGCCCATCAAAATTTGAGAAGCCTCATTTTGTGAATCCCTTGGACTACAAGAAGATCAAACCAATCAATCCTAAAGGAAATCAACCCTGAATATTCACTGGAAAGACTGATGCTGAAGCTGAAGCTCCAATACTTGGGCCACCTGATGCAAAGAACCAACTCATTGGAAAAGCCCCGGATGCTGGGAAAGATTGAGGGCAGGAGGAGAAGGGGACACCAGAGGATGAGATGGTTGGATAGCATCACCCAATTAATGGACATGAATTTGAGCAATCTCCAGGACACAGTAGAGGACAGAAGAGCATGGCGTGCTATAGTCCATTGGGTTAGAAAGAGTCGGGCACAATTTAGCAACTGACCAACAAACACAACAATATTTTGGTAACACTGCTGTGAGCCCTGATGCTTATTAGAAGCCTCATTTTAAAACAAAGGGCTTCCCTGATAGATCACTTGGTAAAGAGTCCGCCTGCAATGCAGGAGACCCTGGTTCGATTCCTGGGTTGGGAAGATCCACTGGAGAAGGGATAGGCTACCCACTCCAGCCTTCCTGGGCTTCCCTTGTGGCTCAGCTGGTAAAGAATCTGCCTGCAATGCAGGAGACCTGGGTTCAATCCCTAGGTTGGGAAGATCCCCTGGAGAAGGGAAAGGCTACCCACTCCACTATTCTGGCCTGGAGAGTTCCATGGACTGTATAGTCCATGAGGTCACAAAAGAGTCAGACACCACTGAGTGACTTTCACTTTCACTTAAAACAAACAAACCTGAGTCTCTGGGGCCACTGGCTCTGCCTGAGTCTCTGGGCAGTGCTGGCACTTTTAAAACTCTCCCAAGTGTTCTAATGTGCAATCAAGAGTTAGAATCAATGATAGTACATATAAGACAAGCATCTCAAAATTTTACAAAATCTGCATCTGTGTCTGTTATCCCCAAACTAAAACAATGTGTGACGCACACACAGGGGAATGGTGACAAAACCCCAGCTCCGTGGACCAAGGAGCGGGCTCAGGCTAAGCCCCCCAAGAAGAGGGGCAACTCAGCTCCGTGGACCATGGAGCGGGCTCAGGCTAAGCCCCCCAAGAAGAGGGGCAACTCATAGGCTCAGGCTAAGTCCCCCCAAAAGAGGGGCAACTCAGGGCTTGTGACTTACACCAAGGGAGGCTCTTGGGATATGTTCGTCAGTTTTCATGGTTCTCAAAGGAAAACACCCAAAGATATCTCATAATATTTCTCCATAATAAAAGGAAAGCACCTGAAGTACATGAACATCTTCAGCTTTACCCGTGACTTCACACCTTTTTGAAATTTCACACCTTAATCAAAGGCAGATGCTATTTACTTGTGGAATGCCAATGTTTTGAAACTGATATCTGTAATTAGCTCATTAGCTCACCTGTGGAATTGTTTGACTATTAAAAAAAAAAGAATTTTTTGTTTGAATCAGGTCTTCTTTGTAGTGGTTGTTCAGTTGGTAAGCCATGTCTGATGCTTTGTGACCCCATGGACTGCAACATGCCAGACTTCCCTATCCTTCACTATCTCCCAGAGTTTGCTCAAACTCATGTCCATTGAGTCGGTGATCAGGGATAATAACCCACCACAACTGGGGGAGATTCTTGGGCTCTTCTCCTTTCCTAACATACATGCCAGGAGAGACTCAGGGCAAGGACGTTCAGCCTTCAAAGGAGGTTCTTGGTTAAGCAGTCAAAAAGCAGTGTCTTGACATGGAAATTTAATTTGGTTTCTGAAAGCAACCTGCCACCCCAGGGTTCTGGCTCCATGTCAGCATCTCTGTCAAGGGGTTAAACAGCATGCTTTGAAAGATTCAGCTTGCCCTAATTTAAGACACACAATCTTTTTCTTTTTACTTTAAATATGAATATCCTTAGCCACTGTATCAGTCAAGTCCCCCATAGGAAACAGATGGCATACTCAAATTCAGATTATTTAAGGAGATTTTTACTTACCGAGGTACTATTTCCAAGGCGTGGGCAGAGTGGAGGGAAACCAAGCAGGCTGTGCAGCAACCCCAAATTAGGAGCAGCATGGCTGTCACCTGCCCAGGCCAGAGGGGGCAGGGGGTGCAGAGAAGCAGCAGCTATGGGTCCCCAGAAGGAAAGGGGGCCACACGGGGAGGGGGCAGTGTGACCTCCAGCCCTTTCAGAGCATGCTAGGACAAAAAAATGCATTGGCTGCACTCAACTCCCCACCTCCAACCCCCCGCCCAAACTCTCCATTAGCAAAATTCAAACAAAGATCCAACGGGGAAGGAACCATGAGCATCATTCAGTATTTATCGGCTTCCTGGGAAAAGAGCCTACGGACAGGGCAGACAGAAGAACAGCCCCTCCAAAGAGGCCCACCTCCTAACCCCTGGAAACCGTGAAAACCTGCAAATTAAGTTTGTGCATTAAGTGACAGTGACTGCAGCCATGAAAGGAAAAGACGTTTACTTCCTGGGAGAAATCTATAACAAACTATGAGGCAGCATATTAAAAAGCAGAGGCATCATTTTGCCAACAAAGGTCCATATAGTAAAAGCTATGGTTTTTCCAGCAGTCATGTACGGCTGTGAGAGTTGGACCATAAAGAAGGCTGAGAGCCAAAGAAATGATGCTTTCAAGTTGTGGTGCTGGAGAAGAAGACTCTTGAGAATCCCCTGGACTGCAAGGAGGTCAAACCAGTCAATCCTAAAGGAACTCAACCCTGAATATTCATTGGAAGGACTGATGCTGGAAGCTGAAGCTCCAATACTTTGGCCACCTGATGTGAAGAGCTGACTCATTGAGAAAGACTCTGATGCTGGGAAAGATTGAGGGCAGGAGGAGAAGAAGGTAGCAGAGGATGAGATGGTTGGATGGCATCACTGACTCAGTGGACATGAGCAAACTCCAGGAGATAGTGGAGGGCAGAGAAGCCTGGTGTTCTGTAGTCCGTGGGGTCATAAAGAGTCAGATATGACTTAGCGACTGAGCACACGCCCACACTAGGACGTAGATAAAGCAAGGAAGGGCCTGCCCTTAGAGCCTCCCAAAAGCAATAGAGCCTTTCAGAAAGACAGCATCAATACCCCGCCCCAGCATCTTCTGACTTTCTTTGGCAAGGCTTTGTCCCCTAAATCTAAGCCCTGGCTCTAGGCTTCTCCCTAGACTAAGGTGAAGCAGTGCGACACAATTTCAAAACATAGTCTTTGGTTTCAGGCAGATCTGAGTGCAAGTTCCAGCTTTGTGACTTAAGCAATGTGTGCCCTGGGGACTTTCCTGGCAGTCCAGTGGCTAAGACTTCAAGCTTTCACTTCACGGGGCCATGGGTTCAATCCCTGGTCAAGGAACTAAGACCACGCCTGCTGCACAGCACAGCCAAAAAGAAAAAAAATTTTTAAATGATGTTCAACCTGGAAGCGTCACAGTCTTATCATCTGAAAGACTGAGATGAGAAACAGACTTCACAGCATTCACGGAAGAGTTAGATGGATCGTGCATGCAAAACATGAAGACAGTGCCCAGTACACAGCAGGTCCTCAGTAAATGCTAGCGCTTGCAGTCTCATTTTCTAAATAGTAGTGGTGTAAAACTCTGTCTACAAATTTTGTGATATTGCCCACTTTAAATGGTGGAGCTTAATTAGCCTCCCCTTGAATGTGGGCTGGACTGGCTTCCAACAGATTGAATAAGGCAGAAATAATGCCTTATGTGATATTGAGAATAATGTGATAATTGTGATATTAAGAAAATCAATATCACAATAATGTGATATTGAGAAAAGGTCAGAAAAACTATAGGGGTGCATATTATACGCTTCCAGCTATAGAAAACTCTGGAAAAGGCAAAACGGTAAAAAGAGAGTGGTGTCCAGGGGTTTGTGGTAGCGGAGGGGCGGGATGAAGCACAGAGATGTTTCCAGGGCAGTGAATGTAATCTCTATGGTATCTGAATCACTACATTACATGCTTATCAATTCAATAGAACTGTCATATAGCGAAAATGTACTTGAGTAGCAACTCAAGTGTCTATCAACGAATGAATGCAAAGCAAAGTGTGGTCTCTACATACAATGGAATATTATTCAGCCTTAAAAATAATGGAGCATACTACTACACATGAATGAGCCTTGAGAAGACTGTGCTAAGTGAAATAAGTCAGTCACAGAGAAACAGTGTCTGACACCACTTACATGAGGGGCTCAGAGTAATCGAGTCACAGAGACAGAAAGTCGTAGGGTGCTTGCTCGGGATGGGGGAGGCGGGACCAGACGTTACTGTGTAATAGGGACAGAGTCTGAGTTTTGCCAGGTGAAAAGAGCTATACACACAGATGGGGGTGGTGGCTTTCCAACAGTATGAACGGACTCAGTATCACTGACCTGCGCACCTCAAACGGCTAAGAAAGGAAATTCTATGTTACGTGTGCCCTACTGTAACCAAAAAAAGGGGGGGACTACAGAACTGTGCAACACAGAGAGCGAACTCTAACACAAACCGTGGACTTTAGTTAATAAAAATGTATCAATATTGGTTCACCAACTGTGACAAATGCTGGATGTTAATAATAGGGGAAATAATAATAATACCCCCCCAAAAAAGTCATTGGGACTTTGTCTCTCTCTCCCTACCCTCTTCCATCTCTCCCTCCCTCCCTCTCACAGACAACCCTGTCTTGCTCTAGGGGAAGAAAACCACCCTGCTGTAAGCAACTTTACAAAGATGCACACGTGACAAGGAAATGAAGCCTCTCTCCATCAGGTCCTCAGGAGCTCAGATCTGCCAGCAAACACAAGGATGTGGAAACATCTCCTTTAGCCCCAGTGTGCCTTCCCATCATAACAGACTTCGCCAACATCTTGACCGAAGTCTCCTAAGAAGCCCTAAATCAGAATCAGCCCCCCAAGCTCCTCCCAGAATTTGACCTGCAGAAACTGCACGCAGTATTGCACGCTCACTGTTTTAAACGGCCAAGTTTGCGGCTAGTCTGTTCTGCAGCAGTAGATAACTGAGCTGCCCTCGTGGCTCAGATGGTAAAGAATTCGCCTGCAATGCAGGAGGCCCGGCTTTATCCCTGGGTCGGGAAGATCCTCTGGAGAAGGGCATGGCAACCCACTCTGGTGTTTTTACCTGGAGAGTCCCATGGACAGAGGAGCCTGGTGCTATGGGGTCACAAAGAGTCAGAACGACTGAGTGACTAACGCACAATAAACAACTAATATATCCAGCAAAAAAGGAAGAGCTTTAGAAACACTCTTAAATAATTAATGAAAGATGAGAGAATTTGAAAACTGTGTAGCTTTTCTCAGAACAACTGAGTATGGCTGGTGTCAAGCCAGGGCTTAGGGATCACGGTGGTCACAGTTAGCAGTCTAAGGATTGCTTAATTACGGTTAAGAAAGATTTACATGGGAAAAAAAATTCCTTCCTTTGGAATCTAAAACCACTCAAATCGGGTGCCCTCATCACAGAACTTCAATCTCCAAGCTGCTGCTAACACAGGGAAATATGGTTATTTCCTGTTCATCAGCATTTTACCCTTAAATCTTATGTCATGCTGGCATTTTTCCCCCACAAACAAGCAGGAAGCTAAGAGCTGTCCTCAGCTCCTTTGCCAGCTTCCAGCCCGATTCCTATCTGTCCAAGGGTCCTTCGAGCTATAGGTCTTGACATTGACGCTTCTTATCCTGCTCGGAGCTCCAAGACCTGCCCTGATGGGGCTCCCAGGGATGTGGGGGAGGAGGAGCAGCCCAGCTGGTCCTCCGCTGATCTCAACCCACTGGCCATCTGGTCTCTTCTCCCTGCTATGCACACAGCTTGGTCTGGGAAGTGGAAACTTTCTTTGGGATTCAGCATTTTTTTTAAATTTTTTTGCAAACCAGGATGCACCAAGACAGTAGGGAACATTGGCTGGTATATGATATTATATTGCTTGTCCACATATAGAAATAGATATACAGAAACCCAAAGATATCACTTGGCAGGGGCCCAAAGAATCTGCATGTGTTGAAAATCACAGCCAGTGAAATCTATGGGGATGATTGGGTGTGACATTGTGATTCTTATCATAATAAGAATCTTTTCATGTGACTTTGCTTGTTTTGGTTAACACCTCAGCATTGACTGTATTTTTGGCTGATAATTTGAGAATCTGATGTTAATAATTTTAAAAAGCTATGGAACTTCCACTCAAGTAAAAAAATTGTTCTTACAATCTTGAATATAATTACAGTGAGCCCCTGAAGTCCACTAGTGACTCCCAAGTGGGAATTCCTTTCTCAGAAGAAGAAACATGAGACATAATGACTTTTTGTCCCCATCTCACAGAGTCTAAGCCACCTAAAAGTGGAGAAAAAAGAACACTACCCTCCATCCCAAAGAGGGAGACGGATGGCTTCTGACCGATATGGTCTTCCAGGACAATTTTTATCTATTTTCCTAGGATGTGAAACAGGAAACTAGTTAAAAACTATTTCAGTGGTGGGTGTTTACATGCAGGTTAGTCAACTCACTAAATTTATGTAAACAATCCTGTGGGAATCCCAATCAATGCCTCAAAAAAGAAAAAAAGACTCTGGAAGGGATGGTTATAAGATGCCACCTAAAACCACTTTCAAGTTTTAGACATACAGGGACCTCCCTGGCAGTCCAGTGGTGAAGACTCTGTGCTTCCAAACCCTAATGTCCATCAACAGATGAATGGATAAAGTAGATGTGGTATGTCTATATAATGGAATATTACTCAGCCATGGAAAAGAATGAAATCATGCCATTTGCAGCAACATGGATGGACGTAGAGAGTGTCATACTGAGCGAAGTAAGTCAGACAGAGAAGGAGAAATACTGTTTAGCATCCCTTATATATGGACTCTAAGAAGAAATGATACAAATTAGCTCACAGAACAGAAACAGACTCACTGACTTCGAGAACAAGGTTACAGTTGCTGAGGGGAAGGATGGGGAGAAGAGATAGTTAGGGTGGGATGAACATGTACACAGTACTACATTTAAAATGGATAACTGTATTGCACATGGACCTCTGGTCAATGTTATGTGGCAGCCTAGATGGGAGGGGAGTTTGGAGGAGAATGGGCACATATATATGTATGGCTGATCCCTTTGCTGTCCACCTCAAACTATTACAACATTGTTTGTTAATCAGCTATACCCCAATGCAAAATAAAAAGTTTTAAAAAAAAAAAAAACACTCTGGGCTTCCAACGCCAGGGGCACGGGTTCACTTCCTGGTTGGGGAACGAACATCCTGCATGCGATGCAGCCAAAATAAATTAAAAAAAAATTTTTTTTTTTAAATGTTAGATACACACTCTCACCCCAGAGCATCCTGGACTCGGGGCCTTTAGAAATCAGACTCAACTTCTGGAAGTCTTGGATGGTCAAGTGCCTTTTCTCTCTAAAGTTTCTTCACATACCTCATGCTGAGAAGTGACACAGTTCCAATAATATCCCACAGCTCCTGAATGTCCTTTGCTAAGGGAATTGTCTCGGTTCCATTGTATACAAAGCATTTTGTTTCACCCTCAACCAGCTGCCTCATGGAGCTTTCAAGGAAGGGGATTATTTTTGGTGAGGGGTGAGGGGCGGGGACGGAGGGACGTTACAATACAAATCACAGTCTGCAAGAGGGGAACATATGTAAAATGCCCAGGACATCGACACATTCCCAAGGGTGCAATTATTGTTATGAAATAGGATATTCATTCCAGTTGCCTTAAGAATAGACATTTCTTCCTATCCATCAAGCTCTTTTCTCAGAGTAACTGAAAAATAAGCTAATACCTCATGATAAGCCTGACTCTTTGGAAGGCATAATCCTTCTTCCCAGCCAAAAAGGCACCGTGTAATAGGGATGGCAAATAAATTTCATTTCACAGGGGAATTCCAATTGGCTGAGGGTAGATGCCTAAAGTGATGTATTGAGGATTCCAAAGAAGTGTCTCCGATGGGGGGCGGGGGGGGGCAGGGATTGATTATCAATGTCTGCCACGACTGCAGAAAGGGAGGCGGTGTCACGCAGGCCTCACACTTGCCATTTTGATGTGGAGCATTACTGAGCGTGGGATGAAAATGCATGAAGAGGAAGACTGCATAATATATAAGCTGGGCTGTACTTGAGAACATGATTTTTTATAAGTCTATTTTACCAGGCAGTTTTTCAGGGACGTTGCTCAACGATGTTTTAAGAGACAAAGTCGTGTTGGGGCACGTTCCTGGGATGGGAATGGAGCATGACAGCGGCTGGAGCTCACCCTCCAGTTTCTTCTTGGACCGGTATTCAGGGGAGGGGAGTCCAGGTGTGGGGGGGCAGGGATTGATTATCAATGTCTGCCACGACTGCAGAAAGGGAGGCGGTGTCACGCAGGCCTCACACTTGCCATTTTGATGTGGAGCATTACTGAGCGTGGGATGAAAATGCATGAAGAGGAAGACTGCATAATATATAAGCTGGGCTGTACTTGAGAACATGATTTTTTATAAGTCTATTTTACCAGGCAGTTTTTCAGGGACGTTGCTCAACGATGTTTTAAGAGACAAAGTCGTGTTGGGGCACGTTCCTGGGATGGGAATGGAGCATGACAGCGGCTGGAGCTCACCCTCCAGTTTCTTCTTGGACTGGTATTCAGGGGAGGGGAGTCCAGGTGCCTCACCCTCGGCAGGACCAAATGGGGGTCCCCAGGTAGAGAGAAATGAAAGGAAGATGCCTGGGCATCAGCCATCAGTCTCCCCAAATCCAGGTCTCTGGGGTGATGACATATGTCTTCCAGGCACGTTTGCCCTGTTCCTGAGTCACTGGTTTTCAAGTGGGGGCAACCTCCCCACCCACCCCGCAGAGACATCAGCAACCTGCAGAGACATCTCTGGTTGCTGGCCCAAGGAGAGCGCTACTGGCAGACACCAGTTTTAGTCGCTCAGTTGTGTCCAACTCTTGGTGACCCCAAGCACTGTAACCTGCCAGGCTCCTCAGTCCATGAGATTCTCCAGGCAAGAATACTAGAATGGGTTGCCACGCCCTTCTCCAGGGAATCTTCCTGATCCAAGAATCAAACATGGGTCTTTCTCACTGCAGGCAGGTTCTTTCACCATCTAGCCACCAGGGAAGCCACAGGCAGACACCAGAGATGGTGCTAAACATCCAACACCCCACAGGACAGCCCCCCACAGCACCCCAGAAAACTACCCCATCCAAATGACAATAGGGCCGGAGTGTCCAGGTGTAACCCTGGTACAACTCAAAAGCCTTGATCTCTACTGCTTAAAAATCACTGCAGGGGCACCACACAACGGCTAAGCACAGAGCTCTGAGTGTGAGTCCCCGCAGCTCCATAACCAGTCTGGTGACTCTATCCAAAGCCCTTGACCTCTCTCTTGGCCCCCATGGCCCCATCTCTGAAAAAGGGCGATGGCAGTGTCTGCTGAACAGGACAAAATGTGAACAAGGAATGAAAGCTATTTATTGGCAGCATACCTGGCAGATGGAAAGTGTTCGCAGAAAATGGGAATCAGAAGAAACCAAGACACACCAACAGGTAAGCACTGTCCAACGCCTGCACTGTGGCCACCAAACCAGAACCAGAAGCAGGACACAGCTTCACCAAGACCCTGTCACCCGCCTGCTACTGTGGCCAAGCTCGCTCTGCTCACTGCACAAGAGGCCAGCGAATCCGAGAGACGAGGTGTTGAGGCAAGGAATATGACTTTACTCAGAAAGCTGGCTGACCAAGAAGATGGCAAACTAACATCTCAAAGTAACCCTCTTGCCAGAGTCTGGATGCCAGATTCTCTTATGGATCAGAGACGAGGGTGGGGGGCAGGTCGGGAGGAGAGGAAACAAAGTAAAAAGGCCATTAATCTTGCAAACATCTCCTAGAACGCAAGCCTCGGGCAGGGGGATGTGTTTGTTCCTTCCTGCCACCTATAGGTGGCCAGGGTTCTGAACAAAGGCACTTCAGTTTGAGAGTCAGGCAGAGAGGCGGGATTCTCTGAGGCAGGCCCTTCTGTGTGATTACAATAACAAAAGCCATGGAAAGCAAGTCAAAGAAACAATTCCAACAAGGAGTCAGAATTGACTTCTCCCTGAAAAACACCAAGATGCCCCAGGGCACTTGCCGTCAAAGCCTTAGGTTGCACGTGTCTAAAAATGAAGGGCCCAACTCCTCTGACCCAGCAATTTCATCTCTAGGCATTTATGCTACAGACAAGTACACTGACATGTTAAGGACATGGCAATGGTCAGAGATATTCCAGGCCACACTCTGGTAGCAAAATACTAGAAATAACATGAATATCCACCCGAAGGAGATGAATTAAATAATGCAGGCTAAATATGTGCAAAGGAAGACCATCCATTAACAAGATGGAGAGATTCGGCACAGATGGGGAATAACCCTAAAATATATCCTTAAACTAAAAGAAAAAGAAAGAAACAAGGAGTGGAAAGATGCATATTCTATGCTCTCAAATCGGTGTGACTATCTGCGCACATAAACGGATCAATGAAAGGATCTGTGAGAATCCAGGACAGTAGTTGTCTCTGGTGAGCTAGGAGGCAAATGTTTTTTAGTATTTAGTGGAAGAGAAAACAAATTTTTCTTCCACTTGCCTTTTTTTTTTTTTTAGTACTGTGCCAATTTTTTTTTGTATTGCGCCATTTTAATCTAAAACTATTAAACAACTAAGGGAAGCATCAACTATGCCTTGTTAAATACAAAATTCTCCACTGTACTTGCCTTTTGTAAATGCTCGCAGATCATCCCTCGCTTAAAATGATTAATTTTAAATACTTTGGTGGAATCTTTCTCTGAATGTGCTGTGCTTAGTCACTCAAGTCATGTCAAACTCTTTGTGACCCCCATGGACTGTAGCCCACCAGGCTTCTCTGTCCATGGGATTCTCCAGGCCCGAATACTGGAGCGGGTAGCCATACCCTCCTCCAGGGGAATCTTCCCAACCCAGGGATTGAACCGAGGTCTCCTGCATTGCAAGCTGATTCTTTATCATCTGAGCCACCAGAGAAGCCCCTTTTTTTGTATATATGTTCCCAATCTTTAAACCAAATGGAAGAACTATTAACACACACTTTGTTGTACTCACAACAACAAAAACTGCAAGAGGTTATCATTACAACTCCAAAACAGATCATAAGACTTAGACCCCCGTCTCCCTGCCAAACCTCCTTTGCAAACCCCAGCTTTCAGATGAAGAGCTATATCAATTAGCAGAGACACTTGGTTCGCAGAAGCTGAGCTGGATCCAGGGCTATTATTAGCTTCTGAACAACAGCTTAGAGGGAAGGAGAAAATAAATAAATAAAACTTACACCAGCCTTTGAATTCTGAAACCGCTATTCTGGGAAAAAATAATTATATCATACAGTTTATATATATATATACACATACATACATATATATCTCATAGCTGACTCACTGGAAAAGACCCTGGTGCTGGGAAAGATGGAGGGCAGGAGGAGAAGAGGGCGACAGAGGATGAGACAGTTGGAGGGGCATCATCAATTCAATGGACATGAACTTGGGCAAACTCCAGGAGACGGCGAAGGACAGGGAAGCCTGGCGTGCTGCAGTCCATGGGGTCTCAAAGAGTTGGACACAATTTGCCGACTGAACAACAACAAGTCACAGGTGAGTTAGAGGGTTCACCTTATGAAATGAGTTCTGTTGGTCTCTGCCCAGACCCTTAAAAAAAAAAATGTTGCTTCATGGTCTCTTAATAGATGACTATAGAAGGATATACCTTTTTTTAGTGTATGAGTGTGTGTGTGTGTGTGTGTGTGTGTGTGTGTTGGGCGGTTGGCTTCTTTTTGTTTTACTACTGCAAATAATTAATGTTGCTTTTAAAAAGTTAAAAGGGAAATAAACTAAAATGGCAGGGGCACAGTGACATCTGCTGGTATCTCACAAGCTTCTTTACCACGGGCATTTGTTCCAGACACTGCTCGCCCTTCATTCTCATGAACGGAGACACATTCATGCCTACCTCAATTAATATTCCCCAGTACGCTCCCTAAAATTATGTAAAGAGAAGATCATGAAGGAATGAAAGCCCAAGAGCCTCTTTCCCCTGGAGTGGATTCCCTCCTCTCTTCCAGCAAAGTAATCTGGAGCTCCAGGGAATGAATAATTTCATTTTTTTTAAAAGTAGAAGAGTTAGGATGGAGACAAATTAAACTCGGCGAGCTGTTTCCCTTGATTTTGTTTCTATAAATGGGAATCTCACCAATCCTTGTCTGGAAATGGTGAACCCAGGAGAGACACGGGGTAACCACCCTCCACCTACATGGGAAGAACAAGAAACAGGAAAAGGATGCCTCCAAGACTCACAAGGAGGGATTTTGGGCCTGGGAGGCAGCAAAAGCAAAACCTCGTGTGAAAAGGAGAGGGGATTCAAGGCAAGAGGCAAAGGAGCTGCTGTGAGAATAAAAGGCTCTGGGAAAAAAAGGATTCCAAAATGCTGAAGTCTCAAAAGCAGCTCCCAGTTATTTTTAAATCTCTGACGGCGGCCTGGAGCCAATGAAGCAGCAGCTAAGGGTGCTCTAGGGGAAGGAGGGGATTGTGTTCACTCTTTACGGACCTTGTGAAGGTGTGTCCACAGAGAGGGGTCTGGCTCCACCTCCTAAGACGTGGTCACTCACCGACTGTACCCACAAAATGAACGGAGGACTGGAGGAGGGCGACGCAGGCTAAACAGTGATACCCTGGACATGAAATCAGAGAAGGCCCAGCCGCCCCGCCCCTCATCCTCGCAGGTTCTGGAGTCAGAGCCCATCACAGGACCATCCGGTCGCCCTCCACGCCCTCTCTTCCTCCTGGATCACACATGTATCGCCACGCAGCGGGGCACATTCACACACACCGACCCACAATTACAGGCAGACAACATGCGCACCCACATCCACCCGTGCACACTCACCCCCAGACACATGCACGGTCACCAGGCACACAAGTGCACACACACAGCACTTCCCCCCACAGGGGCTCCCAGCAGCTACTGTCTCACCCTGAGAGCTGCGCCCTCACCAGCTGCACATCCATGGTCGGCAGTTCCAGTGAAAACCTCGCGGTCCCCAGAACAGGCAGCAGGCCTGCCATGGCCCCTGCAGCTCCTGCGGACACATCCGCTCACTTGCTAGCTCTGCGCCAGGCTCCGGGGCCAGCACCCATGTTCAGGGCAGACAGTGCTCCCCTTCCCCCTGGGGGGCTCCCACACACACTGTGCCTCCAGGCACCATGCTCCTCCTCTCCTGGCAGAACTTGGTCCGTGCCATCCTCCAGGTCTCAGCTTAAATGTCACCCAAAAGTCTCCCCTTTGGACAGAACTTCCCACACCCTCTGACCCATAGGGTGCATCACCTATTTAGCGCATCCGCGCCCCGCTTTGTCTCCACCTTCATGCTTATTAGAACAGGTAATTACACGGTCCTTTCACTTGTCTTCAGGGTTGGTGTTGATCTCTCCCACTAGAGAATAAGCTTCAGGAGGCAGAGATCCTGTTGGATTTGCCCGCTGGTCAACATATCATCTAAATACAACAGAGCTTGACACAGCTCTTGACATGGGGTCTGAAATGTTTACTAATCACACGAGAAAGGCAATGAGTGACCCCAGAAAAGCGACTCTGCGTGTCATAAACAACGCTCCAGGGGGGAAATTGTTTCAGGAAAAAAAAAAAGAGAGAGAGAGAGAGAAAAGAAGAGTGTCCATTTGCAGTGCTGGGATTCAAAATGACTCTCCTTTACCCTGTGTCTAGCTCAGGAGACCTGGCGCTGCTCTATACAGTCATGTTTTCCAGGAATTCCTGGTGCTTTAAAGGATACAGTTTATTCACTTGCACCTCCCAGCTGCCACCTACCTTATGTATTTTTATCTTAGGTATCCTGCAAAGATAAGTCTTTCTAAAAAAGAAACGAAACAAGCAACATAAATTACAATAAAAGGTGAAAATTGAAGGCAGAGAAGTAAAGCGGGAGTCCATGGTGAGGTTAACGTGTAAAAACTATGCCAGCGGATCCTAGACACTGTTAAGACCGGACTGTAAAACTGCTGTGGGCCTCCTGGCAGGCTTTGTGAAAAGGGAACACGATCATTTGTTCCACTTAGAATGTCTGGTACATAAATTACCAAATAGTATCTCCAGAAAAAAACTAACTTTCTTCTGATCCTGAAACCAGAGATAACACAGTGAAGCACAGCAAATGATAGCAGGAAGTATGAATTTTTTATGGCCTATTATCTTTCTTGGTTCCCTTCATTTGTTTTCAATACTGTTTTGTTCTTTGCCTTTGAGTGTTAGACTCAGCTGTATCCACTCTTAAACTTCAGTCCAAATCACCTATCTATTCTTTCTCCATGTGTATGAAGTGTTACTCAGTCATGTCATGTCCTACTCTCTGCAACCCCATGGACTGTAGCCCACCAGGCTTTTCTGACTGTGTAATTCTCCAGGCAAGAATGCTGGAATGGGTTGCCATTCCCTTCTCCAGCGGATCTTCCCAACACAGGGATCAAACACAGGTCTCCTGCACTGCAGCAAATTCTTTTACCGTCTGACCCACCAGGCTATTTTTTTTTCAAAATATGATATCAAGTGGCTTTCTTATAATATCTCTCAAGATAAGCACCGAAGCACCATTCAGGAAAACTGGATTTGTGGAGCAGTTGGCAACAATTCTTCGTCCTCATTATGCACCTTCCCAGATTACTGAAAGTTCACGCAGACTAAACCTATGCAAGTTTCATTTGTAAAACAAAAATTCACCAGAAAACAAAGGATCTTTCCAAGAACCACAGGCACATTAACTACAGAAATGCTTGTATCAAAGAACCTTGGAGTGGAAAGTTCTTGTCTGTATATTACAAGGTAAAGAAATGAGTGAGGAGGGAATATTCTCAGAAATCTGTGTTAGCTCTCAGCTTACCTGACTCAGGAGCATCAGTCCTCAGTGAGAGAGGCAGAATCCTTTGTCCTTTGATCGACAGAGAAAGAGGCTCAGATAGGCTCAATAACTTGCCCAAGGTCACACTGCTAGAAGTCTGTACTCAAAAGTTAGGTATGCGTGGATCCAAAACCAGTGTCCTGTCATACCTTGGTTCTCAGAGAGTTTGGTCTTCAAGCTTTTCTGACTCCAGAATACTTCTGTTAGCTTAGGTCAGTGCACCATCATTTTGAAAGGCAAGGTTTTTTTCTCCTTATCTAGCCAGCATCTTCCTGCAACAATTCACACTGACCAAACGTCCTAAATTAGAAGCAAGAAACTCCCTCACAATCAAGAGCCTCATGTTCTAAAGAGAGGCATCAACTCTCCTCTATATTCTCCCCTAGGTAATTCCAGAAATTTCTCAATATGTGCAGATGAGAATATCTTCCTCCCTTCCGGGAATTTCTGTGTGTGCAACCTCCCTTCTCTTTATCAGCCTTTGCAATCGGCAGCAACCTGGCCTGGACCCAGCTTTCTAAGGCTGCCCCAGGAAAAGATGTAGTTTTCACAATGGGTGCCCTGACAGTGCGTCACGTCACAGGCCAGCCTTCCCTTCTGAAAGACCCAAGAAGGAGCGTCAGACCCAGGGCATCTTTAAAAGACTCACTTTATGTTTTACAACATTTTATTTTGTATTGGGGTATAGCAGATTAGGGCTTCCCTGGTGGCTCAGATGGTAAAGAATCTGCCTGAAATGTGTGTGACCTGGGTTCGATCCCTGGGTCAGGAAGATACACTGGGGATGGGTATTCTTGTCTGGAGAATTCCATGGACAGAGGAGCCTGGCGGGCTACAGTCCATGGGGTCCCAGAGTAGGACACAACTGAGCAACTAACACTTTCACTTACTTTTTTCTTAGCAAATTAACAATGTTCTGATAGTTTCAGGTGAGGGAAAGGGACTCAGCCATATATATATACATGCATCCATTGTCCCCAAACTCCCTTCCGATCCAGGCTGCCACATAGCGTTGAGCAGAGTTCCAGGAGCTATACAAAAGGCCCTTGTTGGTTATCCATTTTAAACACAGCAGGGTGTACATGTCCACCCCAAACTCCCTGACCACTCCTCGTCCCCCACTACCCCCTCAGGAACCACAGGTTCACTCTGTAGTGCTGGCCGCTCAGTCGTGTGCAACTCTTTGCGACCCTGTAGACTACAGCCCACAAGGCTCTTCTGTCCATGGAATTCTTCAGGCAAGGATACTGGAGCGGGTTGCCATTTCCTCCTCCAAGTCTGTGAGTAACAGACCCACTCCAGAACACCAGCAATGACCCCAGGGTTGGGGTGGAGGGCTTGTCCCCCGGGAAACAGACAGCCAGCGGCACCACCGGGCCCTGGCCAGGGCTGTTCATGCTGAATCAGCCTCTTGATCCCATGCTCTGTCACTTTCCATCACGAGTCTAATATATTAGTGCTTCTCTCTGCCAATCAATCAGAGCCCATGCATATGGCCGCTGTCAGTGGTCCTCCACAAGCGGAACTCCATGCAGGCACCCAGGTCAGTCAGCTCCCTCAGCGACACCCTTGCAGCCACGCTGGGTCCTGCCGGCTTCCCTCTCAAGGTATCATCTTGGTTACAGCCAAGAGGAAAATACAAGAATCACATTCTGGGGCCATTTCACTGCCTCAAGGGACTGCGAAATTCTAGCAGCCATGAAAACAATCATGATATAATTATTATTAAATGGTAATAATAACTGTCACTATTATCAGAGCCAGCACCGCTGGTGAACACAACCTGTGTGTGCCAGGCGCTTGACTAAAATAATTTGTGGGGCTGATTAATCATCACACTGACCCTGCAATGGAGGAATCATTTCCAAATGGGGAGACTGAGGCTTAGAGAGTTAGTTAAGTAAGGCATGGAGCCAGAATGGGACAGACCTGAGATGTGAAGCTGGACAGTCTGATTCTGAAATCCTAAACCATCGCCCTGTATGACCTCCTTCCTGCCAAATGTCTGGTCAAGGTCCCTCTGCTAGGCCCGTGGACACACAGCGTGCCTCTCAGTGCTGAGCAGAAGAGATGAGCCCAGGACTCTGCAAGAAACTGCTTGAGTCTGCAACTTACTCTTTGGGCCTCAGTATTCCTACCCATAAAATGGGGATAATAACGTTTGTGGCAAAGAGTTAACACAATGTCTGCAAAAGCAATCCTCCCTGTGCCCAGGGGAACAGAAAGAGCTTCCTACAAACGACAGCTCTTAGGGAACTGGGGATGATAAAAAAAAAAAAAAAAGTTGAAAATTTACATCCATATTCCCATTTCTGGTTTTCAAAGACTGACAGGAAAGGAACATCTTAAGGAAAGACGACCCAGTGAAGAGCAAGGTGATGGCAAAAGCTGATCTACTTTGCAGGCAAAGGTCTAATTTTGCTCTCAGGAAAAAGGCAAGAGGAACTGATTCAGCTGGCGATGCTTCAGCAGAGTGAGCCGCAGTGTGTACACAGCGCGGAGTGTTATCAGAGCAGCGTGAGCGCGAGGGGGTGACGCCCCAAAGCTGCCTGCAGCCAGACAGGTGTACTCTCTGTACTCGCTCCAAAACCAGCTCAGAGAGTGAGCCCAGAGACAGGGGCCCAGGGGCTCCGAGGAGAGAGAGGACAAACAAGAGCCTGGTGACACCAGCGCGGACCCCAGTGCAGGCCACTTGTACGCACGGAGAACAAACTGGTGACAGAAACGGGTGTCCTGCCTTCTCTCCGGGCCCAGACGGACTTGCCATCCCCGAGCTAAGCAGCAAGCTGCCCCCCTCCGCCGTGTTGAGCCCTGCCCCAAGGCCACAGGTGCGAGGCATGTACCAAGACCACAGAAGCGGAGCTGAGAACCAAGGTCACCTCTGAAACTGACTGAGCCCCCTTGTAACTGTTGCCAAAAGGCTCCTGATCACCATTCACAGGCTTGCTGACTCCAAAGCAGGCCAAGATTGCCCACCCCAGTAAACTCCCTATAGTGCCCCCAACCAATCAGCTGATACCAGCCTTCTAGCAGGAATGCTGTCTCGGGGCTACAAAAAGTGGCTACTAACCCATGAAAACTCTTGGCTCTCCCTGGCCCACTGTGTTCGCACTGCCCGCATTATCTCTGCCCTTTGTTCTTAATAAACTCCCTCCCTTCTTCAATGTCTGGAAATTCTTTTCCAACCCAGGCTCACACTGCCTGAACGCACTGCATGCATTCGACAAAGCAGCAGCAGAGGCAGTGGGCGCACAGGGGCGGATGGACCCACAGGCTATGGATTGAGACCATTAGGCGAGAAATCCTGGGTGGGCCCCTTACCTGCTGTGGGGCCCAGGGCACAACCTCTAAACCCACACACGCCTCACCATCTGTCTGCAAAGTGGAGGCATGAAAGGGTCCAACAGGACCACCTGTCATCCCGACTGGAGAATGAAATGGCAACCCACTCCAGTACTCTCGCCTGGAGAATCCCCATGGACCGAGGAGCCTGGCTGACTACAGTCCATGGGTTTGCAAAGGGTCAGGCACACACCATCCCCATATCCAGCATCTGCTTTGTGCTGAGCACCCTGCTAGATGCCAGGATGTCTGAGCCAGCTGCGTGCACAGCCCACCGGACTTCACCTTCCAGTGGAGTAAGAGAAAGACAGTAAACGGAGCCACTCCAGGACATCCAAAGCCACCCCTTGGGAAGATGGCAAGGAAGGGAATCCACACGGGGAAAGACAGGGTCTCCCTAAGCAAGAAGACGCTTGAGTTGTGACCCGAAGCATGACTGGGGAGTGAACAGGGTGAGCCTCGGGACCAAGCACAGGAGGAAGGTGATCACAAGCCAGGAAAACACGGCTCAACACACGGCCATGCAGGTACAGTGCTCAGCAGAGCTTCTATTGTCCAGGAGGTGTTCAAAATACATAAACTTTATTATCATCACAGCTGCTCTCACAGGCATTGACAGAGTCCCAAGGTTGCAGATAAAGAGAGACAGACTTGAGGGGTCAAATGTGAGAGGAAAGTTGAACTGTCTAGACGTCCAAATGCTCCAGCCAAACCTTATTACCATCTTCCAAGGCTAGCAGAGCTTCCCAGGTGGTGCAGTTGCTAAAGAACTTGCCTGCCAATGCAGGAGACGCAAGAGATGCGGGTTCAATCCCTGGGTCAGGAAGATCCCCTGGAGGAGGAAATGGCAGCCCACTCCAGTATTCTTGCCTAGAGAATCCCATGCACAGAGGAGCCTGGTGGGCTACGGTCCATAGGGTGGCCAAGAGTACACACGCAGTAACAGGAAGGCTAAAAAAGCCTCCAAAGATGGGCAATCAAAGGGGGACTCAGAGCTTTCTGGAAGCTATTCTCGTCTCCTGTCAAAATCCATGATCACACCCACTCGTGGGAGACTATTGCCATAGTCTGAAAAGGAACCTTCCAGAATTCATGATCAAAAAACAGGGATTTGTGTGCAGGAGAGATGCTAGAAAGCCACTGGGAAGAGTGTGTAGGGGTGCTGGGGTGGGAGACAGATGCTGCTTCTTTGAAGGGCCACCTAGGGAGAGAGCCAGGAAGATAATGCATAGAGATACCCGCCAGTGGACCAGCCACACACAAGGGATATCACTGAGGAACCTGAGATTCTTTTTCCCTATAAATGAATACCCTATCCTGAATGAAAGACTTTGTTCTAAGCCCCTAAAGGAGGACAGTGGGCAGCCGGGGGTTAATTTTTAGATGCTGTAGGGCTTACCCATCAGTGCTGGGAAATCCACAGACTCAATTCAGTTAAGGGGATGCATCAGAACTTTGAGACGAAAGCTGGCTGGCCAAGAAGGCAGACTTCTTCATTTACTGTCCGGAAAAATATCTGACAGTGTTTCCCACAACATGCAAGCCAAAAATGTATCATGGTATGTTCTGCACTAAACCTTCCCATAGGGGACTTCCCTGGTGGTCTAGCGGCTAAGACTCCGTGCTCCCAATGCAAGGGGCTCAGGTTCAAGCCCTGGTCAGGGAGCTGGATCCCATGTGTTGCAACTAAGACCTAGCACATCCAAATAAATAACAAACAAAAAAACTCTTCCACTGGCTTAAATGGAATGAAAGCCAAAGTCCTTATCAGGTCTCAGGAGCCTCTATGACCCAACTTCACCAATACAGCTGTGTCTGTTTCAGCCTCAGGGCCTTTGCACATGCCATTCCCTCTTTTTAAATTGCTCTTCACCCTAGAAGGAATGCTCCTTCTGATTGCTGTGTATTTCAAGTGCTTTGAATAGTGCTTGACATGTATTAGGTTCTCAATACATACTTGATCCATATCAACTGTTTTTTCTAGTAGTCATGTATGGCTGTGAGAGTTGGACCATAAAGAAGGCTGAGCAACCCAAAGACTGATGCTTTCGAATGGTGGTGCTAGAGAATACTCTTGAGAATCCCTTGGACAACAAGGAGGTCAAACCAGTCAATTCTAAAGGAAATCAATCCTGAATATTCATTGGAAGGACTGATGCTGAAGCTGAAGCTTCAATACTCTGGCCACTTCATGCAAAGAGCTAACTCATTGGAAAAGACCCTGATGCTGGGAAAGACGGAAGGCAGGAGGAGAAGGGGGCAACAGAGGATGACATGGTTGGATGGCATCACTGACTCAATGGACATGAGTATGAGCAAACTCTGGGAGATGATTAAGAACAGGGAAGCCTGGCGTGCTGCATTCCATGGGGTCACAGAGAGTCAGATATGACTTACTGACCACAGCATATTGACTGCTGCTTTTCACCTAGATCTCAGCTCAGATCTCTCCTCCCTGGAAAGCCCTTCCAAGTCACTCTTTATCATACTGTCACATCATAGTTTTTTAAACCCTCATCCTTATTCTCATAAAAATGCATTTCCATCCCTTGCTTATTGTCTGGCTCTCCCCAGAACCAAAGAAGCTCCACGAGAGCAAGGTTTTCATTGGCCCTGTTCCCTGAGTAGAACATCTAACATGTGGCATGTTCTGGATAAATACTGATTATGGAAGGTACTCCTTCCCCTAGTACAGACACATCCATCCACAGTAGCAAGCACACGTCACCCACATCTGCTCTGTCTTGTGACAATTACAGACCAACAATAATGATGGTGTTCAGAGCAACTCCAGATACGAGTATGGTTGTCTCTCCGTATAAATCCATGGGTCACTGGGAAAGATTGAGGGAGGGAGAAGAAGGGGACGACAGAGGATAAGATGGTTGGGTGGCATCACCAATTCAACGGACATGAGTTTGAGCGAACTCCGGAAGATAGTGAAGGACACTATCCTTCACTGAAGTGCTTCACTCCGTGGGGTCACGATTCGGACGTGACTCAGCAACTGAACATTTTCATTAAGAACCTCCAGCCCCAACAACCTAGTCTGACCACGTTCCTGTTGAAGTCATCTGAAGGTGCTAGGTATCCCCTCATGCTGAAGCTCCCTCACTGTTTATTCTTTAATTAAAGTTTTAATATTTATACTGGTGCCTCGAGGCAGTATTTTAAATAACGGGAGGAAGGCAACAGAGAGAGCCTCAGACCTTCCTTCAAAACATCATCTCCAAGTCTAAGGTCTTCGGCACAAGTCTAAGGTCTTCATCTCGGACAACATGGAGGAAGGAAATGTGACAAGTGACCACCTTTTGGGAAGTCATCTGGTATTAATCTGTGGAGTGTGCTCCCATGCTGGGTGGGAAAAGCGAGATGAGCTGTTCCGTGTCCTTCAGAGCAAGTGGACTCAGACTTCAACAGTCTTCACACACGCTACTGGAAATCCACGGCCTCCCCAAAGTATTTTCTATGTCAGGTCCGAGTTCCCTCTTGGAATGTGTTCATTACTCCACACAGCAGCTTAAAGGATGTAAACAAAATGGTCTAATTTGGAGAAAGGTGAAATGTCAGACATATTTATACAGGGCAGAACCAATTTTCTAAATGCAAAAAGAATTTAAAAAAACTTATCTGAAAGGAATTTTACAAAATAAAATGATTTGGTATGGCTTGTTCTGAAAAGGCTAAATTTGCTTTAAAAAAAAAAAAGTCATCAGAGACATAAGGATGTCGAAGAGGCCTATGCTCAGACATTAGAGGAGTAGGTAAAAAAATAGCATCAATTATCATGAAGAGAAAAATAGGGCAGAGTGGGTGAATTCCAGGAGGAGAAATCTGCTCAGACCCACGTTTTGGCTCGTTTCTGAGTGGAAAACTCTGGGACCACGGGGTGACATTAAAGACAGCGCGTGCTTAGGAAAGGAACTTTCACAAGATGGTACTTTCATCCCAGGAGGCCGAGGAGAAGCGGGCTTTTCTGCTGATTGAAGAAGGAAAATGCACAACCGCTGTAAAAACTTAATTTCAGGGTAGAGATGCCTGTTGAGATGCTGTCAGATGCTCCCAACCCACCTCTTAGCCAGCGGCGGCATGTCGCTGGTTCCTCCTTAGAACATGAGGAGAGGTCAGGCTTGGAGAGAAGGAGGTTCTGTCGAGAAATCTCCCTTTATGATTAACCTCCGTTTCTGCTTCCGTTGGAGCTGTTGTTTAAAAGGAAGTACATGTGTGTAAGGGAGGCTGCCAGCCTTCTGCATCCCAGCAGGTGTCATAAGACTCACAACAGAGAGCCATCTATTTGATAAAAATAACGAAGACTAATGTCATCTAGGCACTTGTCCATGTGTCAGACGCTGCCCCATGCTTATCGCTTTCTTTAATTCTCCCTAGACCCTCAGAGGCCAACATCACCATTGAAACTTTCATCTGGCAGGTGAATAAACTAAAGCACAGAGAGGTGAAGCCATTTGCCCAAGATCACACAGCAAGCAGGTGTCAGAACTAGGGCCTGGTACTCTTCTCAAGCCTTATCTCTGGATGCTAATGGTGCCCTCGAAAATTGTAAAGGATGAGGCCAGCCTCTTCCTAATCCAACTCAGTCATGAGTTAACATAAGGGAAACCCAGTGGATTCCTTTAGATCCCAGCACTTTCCAGATGAGCTCAGAGAGCAAGGCCTGGAGTCACTCTCAAAGTTTGCCTTGAAGCCCCCGTCAGAGCCACTTTTACCCTTCATGGGCCCAGGTCCTTGCCTGTGACAAAAAAAGACCTAGCCAAAAATAAAGCTGCCCACGGCTCCAGCCAGGCCCTCTGCGGCCACTTAAAAATTGAAAGGATCCAGGCCCTCTCATCTCTTTTATTTTTCCCTTTGTATCAAAGATAAATGTGAAACGGAGGGTGGATGAACTAGGACAGGGGCAGGGAGCCATCACTGGCTGGGGCGTGTCTTAAACTTGTGCTGAGAAGGCCAGGCTTTTTGTGAGTTTGTTTTCTTTTTAATAATAAACGTATGTACAATCAGTATTATTATAAGAGAACACTCCAGTCATGTGCATCACATTTCGGCTCAAACAAAGCGATTCCAGGACACCTCCACTACTTCTTTTCCAATTCAACTAAGACCCCAGGTAGGGTACCAGTTCAGTTCTCCTGGACTGCCAGGCTCAGATTTATAAGCACTTGAGCAACCCCGCCCCACAAGCCCCGAGTCGCACAGACGCACCTTGGCCCTTGCCCGGACAGAAGCAGAAAGCAGAAGCCCCCTGTTTCCTAGAGGCAGAGAATGGAGTTGGCGGCTCGCTCCGGGGTCAGGGCGGGTCGGGTCTCCCCCGCCCTTTCCTTGTGGGCAACTTCCGGGCTGGCCTGGTCTCTCGGAGCTAAGACCTTGAAGGCTCCCAGACCATCTCAACCAGCTGGCCGCCCGCGCAGCAGTGAGGTGGGAGCAAAGACTCGTCAGCCTTCCCCTGACCTCTAACCCTGCAGAGTTGGGAAACTGGGGCCGACAAGGGGCGACCCTGGCCTTCATGGAGAACTGCTCCTGGGTTTCCTCCCTAGAGTGAAGGTGCCCTATGGCACCAAAGGAACCAAGGGGCACAGCCAGAGTTTCCAAGTCCTGAGTTCCCAGGCTGGCGCCCCCTTCCTCTCCCCATCACCCAGGGTCGAAGGCAGAGACATTTGGGGGCGTCCCTCCCGGTGCCCATGAAAACACACTCTCACTCTAGCACAGCGACCCTCCGCTTCCCCGCCTCCCAGAACAGATCCGGCGCTCCCAAACGCCCTCCCAGGCCACCAAGTGCCTCCTCCCCGAGACCTCGCGAAGGGCGGTGAAGAGACAGCGCCCCGGGGCGCACCGAGTGCACGCTTGCCGCCGGCCAGGAAACCTAAGCAAAGTGCGCAGGCAGATTCCCGCTGCTCGCTGCACCTGCACTAGCTCCCAGGAGGACGGCCGGGGCAGCTGGGGCGCTCCGGAGAGGCGCTTCGAGGCGAGCAAGGGCGTCTGTCTGGAAGGACGCGGGGGCCGGAGGGGTCCTGATCTCAGCTCCCCGGGAAGACGTGCCGGGAAATCTCTCCAACGCACTGAGAAAGTTCCCAGTCTGGCATGCTCAGCCTGGCCCTGGGAGGAAGCTCGTGCT